>JARYHS010013631.1:54344825-54484322 GCA_031002005.1 Vandiemenella viatica | reverse complement strand
TCCTTGCGTACGGAAATGCAGCGCTAGCAGGTCGAATACGTGACAACGCTTCAGGAAATAAATTTGGCAACGTAGTAGAGGAAGGAAGTCTTCTGAACTTCCTTCTTGCGGCCTTTACGACAGGCAAAGGAAATCACTTATAACGAGCGACACATTCAGTTCAAAAGTTTGAATACATTTATAACAACTTAAATAATTACTTGTTTATTCTTATAATAGCTGGTGTTTAAAACTACTGTGGGAATCCGTGTTAATTGTACGAGAGCAATCCAAAAGTAAGGTCTGCCAAGCATTTATATAGATACAAAAATCGGTTTATTTTCTGTAATATATACATCATTTAAAAGCTTGAGGAATTATCTATTTTCTAATCAATTAAGATGCGGCTACGGAATTTATAGACGCTGTACCAGTTTCTGAAGACCGACCGTGGTGGAATTCACAGTGAAGCTCTAACTTCGCATTCTGGATGGTCTCAGGTTCATCCCGTGCGGCCATCCAGATTTGGGTTTTCCATGGTTTTTCCAAATTACTCCAGGTTAATGCCGGAAATGGTTCCTTTAAACTACTATGTCAGAAAACGTTCAGTTCTTTCCCGCCTCTAATGACCTCGATGGCAAAGGGCGCAAAACTAAACAGAGTTTTTTTTTTTGAATGCTCTGATCCACCCGTTCACACCACCATGTCTCTGAACAAGCAATGACGCTCATCTTTCACGTCTGCATAGGGTTGGTGTGTAGTATATTGAGATATTTTAACTATAATATGTTCTAACTTTCGTTCGGGATAATTTTTCTCAAGCTGCAGCTATGTAATATAATTCCACCCAACGAAGCAGAGCTCAAGGTTGGCAAAGTCACTTCCCGTGGGAAGCGTCCCCCTACCAGGGTAACTACGAAAGCCCTTAGCCAGGGATTTTAGACGAATAGGATGAAGTCACATGACTTCTCCCCACCACGTTTCTACTCTGGAGAGCGCAGTCTAGAACGGCCTCCGGGGCAGTCGTTTCGCCGATTCAAAGGATGGACCACGTCGCCATACGGCATGCAGATTTTATTAGGTAATGGCTAATGCAGTTTACACCCTCTGGCTGGCTGAGAAAGAATATCCCGAGTGACAGGATTTTATTAGTAGCAGATGCCTTTTATGAGAGCTAGTTTATGCAGTGTTTTTCATTTATTTCAAGTGTATGTCTATGTGCCCATTTTTACTGAAGTATTAAAGTCACTCAATTCTTTCAACTACATGTTTTCATTTGTATCGCTGATTCCTGCTCATTACTAGCTATAAGTGTGGGCAGAACGTAGTCACTCTGATCTTATGGCCACATATCTTCGAAAGCTAATCGAGGAGTGGTTGATCAGAGGCGAATCCAAACTTTGGCCGTGGTGACTAGCCGCTCAGTTACTACAGCCGCATAAAATGGTGTCAGATTCTGGGGTAGATTACGTAAAATCAGTGATCGATGATAGCAGAAATATTGGGAAAGTATTTTCCTATTAGTACGGCAAAGGGACAAATATTCTCTTTCGCTGTAAAAACCATTTCTTATGTGTAGCAGCCGCAGAGGGTAAATGCAAAGCCAGAAACAGTACGAAGAAGTCAGTATAGCAAAGTAATTTTCGACGCTACAAGGAGCGCGAGTTGGAACCGAAACCGGATACTGCAAGCAGATAAGAAGAGAGCTTCGAGTTCGCGATCCGCCGGAGAGAGGGCAGCACGGACCGAGTCCCAGCAGCCAGCGCGAGAGCAGTGGAGGGGGTGACATCGCCAGCAGCCAATAGGACGACGACGCCACCACAACACGAGCGGTCGGCGCCAGAATTCAAGTCTCGCAGTCTCAACCCAGCAGAACAGTGAGTAATACGCAGTGCGCAGTGTTTCACGATGAATACCGCAACGAGTGAAGTAGGTGTTGAAGAGAGCAGTGCGGGAAAGCTCTCAGTATCAGAAGCATTAAAGTTGATTCCAAATTCGTTTAGCGGAGATAAAGAAGAACTGCAACCTTTCATTGAAAATGTTTCAACTGCATTTAATTTAATTGCTAAGCAAGATCATGATGTTCTCCTTCATTTTGTAAAGTCAAAGATCACTGGCCAGGCCAGGGGGAAATTGCTCGTCCGAGCTTTTACCAAAACATGGGATTCTGTAAAAGATATCTTGATTGAAAACTATGGGGAGAGGCGTTCATTAGATCACTATGCTTGTAACCTTTTTGCAGCTCGTCAGGGTAAAGCAGAACCGATTGTTGAATGGGCCGCGAAAATCGATAAATTATCACATGACTTTAGAAATGCAGTAGCTAAAGAAATTCCTGAAGAAGATGTAAAAGGGAGCCTCACTCTCGTTGATCGCCTGAGTCGCATTACGTTCATTCAAGGGTTAAGTAATGACAGAATACAGACAGTGATTAGAGCACGGGGTTCCACTATCACTTTACCAGTAGCTGTTGAATTAGCACTCGTCGAAGAAAGTGCATTGTTGTCACAGAAAGAAAAAGCTGTTATAGGGCGTTCAGATACACACACAACACAGAGTAATGCCATGAAAAAATGTTTCTCTTGCAATAAAAGTGGCCATATTAGTAAAGAATGTAGGAGCCAACCCGTTTGCCAAATCTGCAGACAAAAAGGTCACCTAGCCATATCATGTAAAGCACGCACACAGTTCAGAAGAATTAGTTATGTCACTTGTGCATATTGCCATAGAAAAGGACATATGATTGCAGACTGTAGAGTAAAGAAGGCAGTTTGTCACAAATGTAATAAGGTCGGGCATTTCGCGTCACATTGTCGCAACAATGACACAACACAAAAGACAAACAAAGGTTCGGGAAAACGAGCGGAGAGTGTGAGAAATGGCAGCCACTCTTACACTCGTCAATACGGCAAAATACATACCGTAGGCTGTGAACATGAAAATGATTTTGTTAAGATCGCCTGTGAGCAAGTAAACAATGGGGAATTATTCTTTCTTCTTGACACGGGGGCACAGCTGTCTCTTATACACAAGAATGCATTGGCAAATCACGTTCAAATAGATACAAAGAAAACTTTAAGTATTAAGGGAATTATGTCACACACAGTGAGAACAAAAGGAACTATTGTTTTGCAACTAAAACTAAGTAATCATGTGTTCATTAAGCATGAGTTTCATGTGGTTGAAGGAGTCTGTTGATATAGTTAAAGAGGGGTTAATTGGGAGAGATCTTTTAATCAAACAGGGAGCTATAATTAACTATGAAAACATGTCTGTATGTATCAGTGGTCATTCTATTCCAATACTAACAGAATCAGAAAATATTAGTGGGCCTAGTAAGCGGGCTAGAGTAGTCTCAAAGGGATCAGACAACTCAAGAGGCAAATGTTCTCAAGCGAAGGGAAACATAAACACAGAGGTACCGCCCAAAAACTCTCGCAAAAGACGAGGAAAACGTGTAAACAGAAAGAATAGGCATAGCAACAAAAACACAAATAATGCTCAAAACAGTAATGAATCCACTACACAACATATACAGAATGAACAACAGGAACATAAACAAACTGTAGAAGTATCTAATCGGAGAGATGCTAGTAATTCAAGTCACAGTAAAGATAGTTTAAAGCAGTTGAACAACAGTTCTAAAGGCACAAAAGAATTTGCAAGTCTTCCGGAGGATTACACAGTAAAGTTAGGGCCAAGAGAAGAACGCATTTTACGAGTTCAGGTGCAATGCCGAAATTGTGCAGAAGCTATTGTAAACAAACAAGAAATTATTCAAGGTGTTTTCATTCCTGAATCATTGGTCAAAGTAGAAAATGGTACTTGTATTTTATCCATGTTAAATACCAGGGAGGACAGTGTTGAATTTTATTGCGGAGCATTACAGGCGCAGCCATATTGTGCGGAGAGCGATATGACGTCAGAGTCACGTGATCCGCCAGCTGACAGCCCGTCCGCCATTAGAGTTGTAGAAGGTAAACAAACAACTAAGCACGTGCAACCAACACAAGGGAAATCACGCACCAGTTTATTAATGGAAAATTTGAGGCTAGATCATTTGAATGAAGAAGAAAAGCGATCCATACTAGAACTTTGTTTATTGTACAATGATATATTTCACCTCCCAGGAGATAAGTTGACACACACCAACACAGTCACCCATGAAATCAAATTAAAGCCAGAAGCACAGGGTACAGTCATCAAACAGAGATCGTATCGAATTCCAGATACTATGAAACCCATTTTACAGAAAGAAATTGAGCAAATGCTTGAGAATGAGATCATTGTTCCATCAACTAGCGAGTGGAATTTCCCAATACTTGTCCTACCTAAGAAACCCGATGCCAGTGGTCAACAACGATACAGAATTGTGGTAGACTTTCGCAAGTTAAATGAAATCACTGTAGGAACTGTTTTTCCGCTTCCACTAATTTCAGAAATCTTAGATTCATTGGGGAAGGCAAAATACTTTTCTACCTTAGACTTAGCTCAGGGGTATCATCAAATTTTGATTAAAGAATCGGATCAACCGTTAACTGCATTCAGTGCAGGTCAAGGTCACTTCATGTACAGGAAAATGGCTATGGGCCTTGCCTCCGCACCCGCAAGTTTCCAGTATCTAATGACAGTCGTTATGAGTGGTCTACAGGGTGATCGATGTTTCGTGTACCTAGATGACGTAATCTGTTTTGGACCAAACTTGGAAGCACACAATGAGAGGTTAAGAGACATTTTTGACAGATTAAGAACACACACACTTCGCCTTCAGCCAAACAAATGTAACTTCTTACAAAAAGAGGTCACCTATCTGGGACACAAGTTGACAGAACATGGAGTTTACCCAGACCCACAGAAAATTGAAAAAGTCAAAAATTATCCAACTCCACAGACAACAAAACAATTGAAAACATTCCTTGGGTTTGCAGGTTATTATCGCCGTTTCATAGAGAACTTTAGTAAGATAGCTAAACCTTTATATGAATTATTAAAGAAAAATGTTCCATTTGATTGGAGTCCAAAAACTGAGAATGCTTTCCAAACTCTCAAGGAGAAATTGATCTCAGCACCTGTTTAGCGTACCCAGACGAAAATCTTCCATACATTATTAGCACAGACGCGTCTCAATGCCATTTCAGGAGTACTTTCGCAGGGGCAAATAGGCTCAGATAGACCAGTCGCATATATTTCCAGAACTTTAAATAAAGCAGAAATTCATTATTCCACATCAGAACGAGAGGCACTCGCGGTTACGTGGGCGATAAAGCAATTCAGACCTTACGTCTTTGGCAGACATTTCACGGTCTATACTGACCACCTCCCCCTTACTTGGATTTTTAGTGTTAAAGACCCATCTTCTAGATTACTAAGATTTCGCTTAAAACTTGAAGAATACAATTACACAATTGTTTATCGCAAGGGAAAATCAAATACAGTTGCAGATGCACTTAGTAGAATTAGGGAAGTAAGGGAAGTACAAGAATCCACCCAACCAGATGAAACAATGCAAACAGAAGAAGAAACACTCACATCCACAGTAGATGCACAAATCCAGACAAATGAGGAGGAATTTCCAACACTAAATGAGGAAGAAAAACTAGCCATACTTAAGGAATACCATGACAGCCCCATCTCTGGACATCTAGGTGTAAATAAGACATATGAGCGAATTAAGAGATACGTTCAGTGGCCAGGGATGAAGTCTTATATAGAAAATTATGTCAAACAGTGTGATAGTTGCCAGAGGAACAAACACTTAGTACCACATACCCGTATGCCATTAGAGCTTACAAAGATACCTGAGCATGTATTCGAACGTTGTGCAACAGACATTGTTGGCCCAATGCCGTTGAGCAACAATGGGAACAAATATGTGTTGACATTTCAGGACGAATTGACCAAATTTATAACTGCAATTCCGATAGCCAGACAAGATTCTGATACAGTGGCTCGAGCATTAGTCTTAGAAGTAATCCTACGCTTTGGATCGCCGAGCATTTTCTTAGTAAACGGATCGTGCTTTATCAGCGAAACAATGCAGAAAGTATGTAAATTATTAAAGATAAATAAAATCCAGACGTTGGCGTATCGGCCCAATCAAATTTTGTGAACGCCCACCGTAGTCTTTCAGAGTACTTGAGGCATTATATTGACAAGAATCAGAGCACATGGGATGATTGGTTACCTTATTTTGTATTTGTGTATAACACTAGTGTTCACAGTGCAACAGGGTACACGCCACACGAGCTAATGTTCGGTAGAATACCAAATATACCAGGGGTATTACAAAGTGATCCAAAGGAAGTTCACTATTCATATGATGAGTACGCAGATGAGTTAAAAGCTATCCTACAGACACTACACAAGCAGGCTAGAGAGATCAATCAGGGACTGAAAGAGAAAAACAAAGAATATTACGATAAGACACAAAATCCACGAGAATTTGAAATTGGAAGCAAAGTTTTGCTAAAAGATGAATCTGTTCGCAGAGGTAGGTCTCAGAAGCTTGACAGTGGTTACAGAGGACCTTTTGTTGTGATTGGAAAACGAGGCGTAGTGTAACTATTCAACTGGGAAAATATAAAAGACTCACAGTTCATGCCAATAGATTAAAGCCATATCATTGAATAAATTACGAAATAATTCAGTCAGTAGTGAGAACACACCTTAAAAATGCAATAAAGTAAGTTACAGTACATTTAAAATGGATAGGAAACAGAAAAAGCCGCATTAGAAACACATAAACACAAGGCACGTGGTCGCTTGTTTTGTAAACACCGCACCACGTGGAGTCACGGCGTGGCCACGCACGTGGTCACCCACGCACTCCTGATAAACGGCTGTTCCAAGATGGCTGACCACCAGTTATCTGGCTCAGCCGCCGGCAAGGACACTCGCCCACGCACTGATAGCGCGGCGAGGCGAGCCACCTGATAGCAAGGTCTTTAAACGCACCCACACGCGTAGGCATTTAACTCGCAGGAAGAACAGTCGATTGTATATTACGACGTACACTTTTGCATTTATAATTCAAGTTACGCACTTTCTTTTACAGATTGCAACAGTACACTTAACTAAACTTTTATTTTGCTTTCAGATGAAACTGCTGTACGGTCTTCTGTTATTAATTCACGTCAGCGTAGCAACGCAAGATTTTATGGTCGAAAAGTTCAGTTCCAGTCCAGGCTTATATTTTGACCACATCACCGGCGCACAAATTTATTCTGTGACCTGGAGGCTAGCTGCGTATGTGAATCTGAAGGAATTAGATGACGCTTCTGAAAACTTAGAAAATTATGCATTTCGATCAATCGCTTTTTGTAAAAACAAATTAATTGAGTTGAATGTAACAACCCATGAATGCGATGAGATGTCCCAAGAAATATTCTGGCATATTAATAAATTAAAGCAGTCGCAAAATTTAATTGGACAAATTACGAAACATGACTCATCTCGAAAGAAGCGCGCTGTTTTCGGATTCGTAGGCCAAATTTCCAAGCTTTTATTTGGCACCCTAAATTTGGACGACGCAGCGTATTTGAGATCTAAGATAGATATCCTTGAGAAAGAGCAACGTAATCTGTTGAAATTGTCTAAAGAACAACTAACTGTAGTAAAGAAATCTCTGACTGAAACTAATTATACATTATCCAGTGTGAACCGAAATCAAGATGTTTTGGTTTCGGGGATGAAGAAAATACAAAATTATGTACAGGAATTTGCAAATCATACAGATCATTCCATTCGAAAATTGGCTATAATGACGGCTACCAATGAACATTTTATAAGATCCTTGTCTATTATATTTGAATTACAAAGACAGTATGATTTAGTTGTATCAGCATCGTAAACGCTCAGTATGGAATTCTACAACCCCTTATCATTAATCCATCCCAAGTTGTCAGTTACCTAACGTTAATAAGAGATGATATTAAAGACAAACGATTCCCAGTTCCGCTTTCCGAGGAAAACGGTTATCTTCTATTAAAAATGATCAGTTTGGACGTCTTCTTATCGCAAAATATTTTGACGTATGTTCTCAACATTCCTCTTTCGAACAACAATCAATTTAATATTTACAGAATTCTCCCATTGCCTATAGCCATTGGTAATAATTATAATTATTTGTTCATCTTGCCAGAAAAAGATACTTTAATTATTGATGAGTCTCGCAGATTGTATGCTATAAAGTCACGATGAGCTCCAGTGTAAACAGTTAACATCTGATCTTAGTATTTGTAAACAAACCTTTGTATTGTCTGCCTCCTTTGACAATGCTCCGTGTGAGGTAAAATTGTTACAGCCAGTAAGATCAATCCCAAGTGATTGTACCAGAAAAATAGTCTCTTTAAATGAAAGTTTGTTTACTAAATTAAACAACAACGAATGGTTGTTTGTTGCACCTAAAGACGAAGGTATGACTATATTATGTGGTGAAAATCAGCCCACGGATATCATTTTCAAAGGAACAGGCAAATTAAAATTCTTGCAAAAATGTCGAGGTTATGGAGCGAATATTTTGATTGAATCACAGCAAACGATAAGAACGAATGTTACCAGTCCAGATATTATACCTGATTTGAATCTAGAAGTCGATTGTTGTATCATAAACAAAGAGAAACGTAATATTTCAGAAATTAAAATTGAATTTACCTATGGAAAACATTGTTAAGAATCTTGATGATTGAAGATTTCAGGACTAAAAATCGAACAACTCCAAGATGAAATTGAAGAACAAGAGAAAAACGCTTTTACAAATTATTCATTGTCTCAGTATTCGATCTTATCGTATGTCTGTGTAGTTCTTATTTTTTGCATCATCACATTTTGCCTATGTAAACATTGTAGCTGTCTAAGGAATTGTTTTAAGTATTTGTGGCGTAATACTGCAGGTGAATGTTGTAATCAGATTGTGTGAAAACTACTATTGTAAACCACTCTAATGGTACTGATTATCTCGTATAAGAGGAAGAAGACCTATTCACGTTAACCGAGACATTAACAATGAACTCAATGATGAGGATATTGTAGTATTTGAGAGACCTCATTCTGCTATTGGACATAGACGATCTTTTGATCCAGATCATGATGAAGTATCTGTTATCTCTCGCCATGATCGGAGATAAAAGAAATTTTGATAAGTTTATATACTGTATTATTCCAATTATGTTTTATTTTGAAAAAACAAGGGATTTATATTTATAATGTGCTTTAAGTAGAATTTAATGTTGAATGCAATGTATACTTAGAAAAAGATAAAGATCATAACAAGTAGAAGTAGAAATGTGCAAACAATTGATCAAATCCATCAGTGTAGTTCAATTCAAGACAAATTATGTAATCAACAATTCATGTAGTAGCTTTAGAAAATAGTTATCCTAGAAGCTGAATATAATAACAAATAGAATATAGTGTTAAGTCAGATATCTAATCATTTCAAGGCACTTTTATTTAATCAACATTTATTGTGTATTTTTGTTTAAGCATTTGAGTCCAGATTTTGCAGACTACCAGGTAAGAGTCTCTCCTAGGCTAAAGCCCTGGGTTCGACTCTTCCCCAAGGGGGGAAGTGTAGTATATTGAGATATTTTAACTATAATATGTTCTAACTTTCGTTCGGATAATTTTTTCTCAAGCTGCAGCTATGTAATATAATTCCACCCAACGAAGCAGAGCTCAAGGTTGGGCAAAGTCACTTCCCGTGGGAAGCGGTCCCCCTACCAGGGTAACTACGAAAGCCCTTAGCCAGGGATTTTAGACGAATAGGATGAAGTCACCTGACTTCTCCCCACCACGTTTCTACTCTGGAGAGCGCAGTCTAGAACGGCCTCCGGAGCAGTCGTTTCGCCGATTCAAAGGATGGACCACGTCGCCATACGGCATGCAGATTTTATTAGGTAATGGCTAATGCAGTTTACTACCCCTCTGGCTGGCTGAGAAAGAATATCCCGAGTGACAGGATTTTATTAGTAGCAGATGCCTTTATGAGAGCTAGTTTATGCAGTGTTTTTCATTTATTTCAAGTGTATGTCTATGTGCCCATTTTTACTTGAAGTATTAAAGTCACTCAATTCTTTCAACTACATGTTTTCATTTGTATCGCTGATTCCTGCTCATTACTAGCTATAAGTGTGGGCAGAACGTAGTCACTCTGATCTTATGGCCACATATCTTCGAAAGCTAATCGAGGAGTGGTTGATCAGAGGCGAATCCAAACTTTGGCCGTGGTGACTAGCCGCTCAGTTTACTACAGGTGAGTTACGATTTTACAACTAAGTTTTGGAAAAGAGCAACGTTTTTGAGCGAGCTGAATCGTGCTTAAAATTCCTCTTCTTCAATTTAGAATTGCCTTCTGAGTTCTTCAGTGTTACACAGTACCCGTCTTCGTTCATGTGGTCGCAACTGGCAGATCTCGACTAACAATATCTCCTTCCGGTCCTTTTGTCTTTGGTTATGGCAATACGCCCCGAGTCGTCGGAGGTCATTAGATGCGAAAAAAGTTCGGATGCAAGGAACAGGAGGCAAGGATGCGACACGAGAGTATTACCGCTCACTCATTAATTTCACTTTTTCATCATTTGTGGTATTTGGTCTATGATGACATCCATAAAATTATTTAAAATTCTACTTAAAACAAAGATAATAATCGAAAATGATAATATATCTGTAGAAGTGAAATGATTTGATGGGAGTGTGGGTTTCCTAAACACTCTCTAAAATTCAGAAACGAAATTCAATTTCTCTCCCTCTCTCTCTCTCTCTCTCTCTCCTTCTCAACCCCTTTTTTTTCCTATGTTAAGCAGCTCTCAATTAAAGCAATTAGAGGTGTTCCTGGATGCTGTATATTCTGTTACGCTTATAAATTTCGTATTTTACTAATCTGGTAGGTAAACCTAGTTTATCACGCACTGCTGTGATATGAGATGTAGTCAGCTACTTCAGTGGAAATTACGCCTCCGTACCAAACAGCAAGTGTAGGAGGTGGCAGGCTGATGTTTAAATGCAATACTTCTATAGGCAACTTCTTCTGATCGGGTCATTATAGCAATGTGATACGGCCTGATTTGAACTCCGGTGGTTGCAAAACTTTTTAGAACTGGGACATGTGTCTGAATGGGCCGGCACCGTGATCATCCTTATGGCTTATTTCATCTCTTATTCTTATTTTGCTGTCATCATTAACTCGACTGGTTTGATATGATCCTCTACCCCTTCTTATTCGGATTATTGAAAGTTATCAATCAGCAACAGTTCAACTTCCGGAAAAGCAGGTCAACACAAGAGGCCATAAATGAAGTTCAGCATATAGTTAACGCGACAAACAAAAAATATGTCATTGCCATATGTATCGACATTTCCGGCCTTTGATAATTTATGGTGGCCGAGTACGTTCGCCCGACTAAGAGAGTTAGGATGCCCACGAGTGTTGTATGAGAGCATGAAAGACCACTGTCTCGGAAGAACTGCAATCCTTCACGGCTCTGGTCAGCAACTGGCAAAACATCTCATGAAAGCATGTCCACAAGGTTCAGTATATGGCCCAGATTTCTGGGATATAGCTTAACAGACTCGTAGGTCTAGCAGAGCTTGAAGGAATCGTTGCATTCGCAGATGATATTTTGCTGCTACTTGGAGGAAATAATAGAAGAGAGGTCGAGAAAAACACAAATGAAATTATGAAAATAGTTGAATGCTGGTGCAAACAAGTTAAGCTCCAGCTAGCACCAACAAAAATCCAATACCTATTGATGAAAGGAACACTGAAACGCAACTGTGAAACTTGGAGAAAATTCTATCAAAAGATGCAAAACAGTAACATAGACTACTTAGGGGTTATTCTGGATGAACATAGGAATTTTAATGATCACGTTGATTATATATACTAAGGAATGACTGCAGCAATTAATAAGCTAATTACCATCCGGCAAAGAAGATTTCCAATACCACTGCCAACCATAAGGTTATATCATGGCACCATAACCACAGCTATTGCAAGTTATGGAGCAAGCACATGGGCGCATAGATTAAGATTAGTTAAACCTGCAAGGGATATCAAGCATCAGACGGATGCAACGAGGAATTCTCTTGCGTTTTACAGGTGCATTCGGAACTACCCCAACTGATGCATTTATGGTCATTCTCGGAATATGTCCTTTAGACCTGGAAATAAGAATAGGCAGCATTTAATAGGCTATGTAAAGAAAAATCTGACGATAACGGAGATCCTGGATCAAATGGCTTCCAAGAGGGTGGACATTAAAAAGTTTATCTTAAACGAATGGCAACAGCAGTGAAACAATTCGGAAACGGGAAGGACCGTATGAAACATACCTCTACAGGATCAATAGGGCAGAGAATGAGCTGTGCACCTGCGGATCCCCATCATAAACTGCTTGAATGTTCATTAGTTGACGATCGAATCAAACAGTACAGAGTGAAGCTCGTTTGAAAAACTACATCGGAAATACTGCATGATAACGTCATCTGGGAAGATCTGGACAAGCTGGCAGTGCTGTGTCAGATGCAGCCAGGGAGCGGTATCGGCTTCAGAATAGCCAGCAACCTGTCAGGATACAGCAAACCATATTAGGATTGAATCAAAATACCCGAAATGGACGAGAAATGTTACAAACAACTAAGCGGAACGCCGATGTCGGAAGTGTGGCTTCTGCAATTACCGACGCTTATTCTTCATCGGATACCAGCGTGAAACGAACCTAACTTTTGGAAGATCAAGTTAATTAGTTCTTTAGTATTATTAGGTAATAGTTTTTGTAACAGGTTATACTAACAGGTTTCAGTAACAGTATGTAGTTAGAATAGTAAATTATTTGTATCATTTCGTAGTATATTGGATTTGTGTTAACCATAAAATGTGATTATAGTATTAAGAAATAACGGTTCGTTGTACACTCTAGTGAGCGAACCATCAGATTGTACAAATTAATAAATGAATAACCCCCTTCTTATTTTGCACTAACCTCTTCATCTCAAAACACGACTCTCAAAACTCGTTCTCCGTTATCTGCTTCATACATAACCAATCCCGCATAACTTAAAAAATCACCCACCATCCTGATTCGTCTTTTTGTAAGATTCTTCCGCAAACTTCTTTAGTCAGCCGATTTCCAAACATGTTAATTTCGTGGCTTAACTGTTCACTTAATTTAACCGAGCGTGGTGGGTGTGCGGTAACGATCTGGCCTCGTATTCGGGAGGACGACGTGGTTTTTGGAATCCCCGTGCGGGCATCCAGATTGGCAGATTTGGATTCCCATGGTTTCCCCAAATCACTCCAGGCGAATTTCGGGATGCTTCCTTCAAAACACACTGGCCGAATTCCATCCCGTTTCTTGTCCTCAATCCCATTCCTCCTCTAATGACCTCGACGTGGACGAGGCGTAAAACCAAAAGTAAAAAAAAAAAGTCCACTTCTAACATTATCAAAGGCTATTTTCTAAATCAACAAACGCCATAAAAGTATCGTTGTTTTTCTCGGTTGGTAAGGACAGAATTGTTTCTCTTACAGCACGGTTTTCCCTAAACCCAAACTGTAGCTGCTGTTTACATTATAATGTATGTCTCGGAATGATCAGCAACAATTTATTTTGCAAGTTTAAATATTTCGAAGTCTTATAGGCATTCAATGAGAACATGAGGAAAACTGAGGCTTAAAATAGAAGTTCAGTGCAGGAATGTCAGTGTGGCAAGACCTGTGTCAACAAGGAAACCCATATTAAACGCTTTGTAAACACGTAAATGTTCCCTTCTACAACGAAATTTGAGAATTACGCTCCAGCTGCGGAGGGTAATAGAGCCGATTTATAAAATTTTGTAACAATTAGCCGTGTTATTGCTCAGAGTGATAATTTCATTTCAAAAAATTCTTAATCTTTACTGAACGACATACGTGAAGAAAATGTGAAAACATTATAGAGAATTAGTTCACATCCATATTGAAATTTCTTATTTTACAACATTTTATTAGAGACAGCAAATTACTGGAGTTTAACATTTTTTTAAATTCTACGAAGAGATTAAAAAGTAACCTGTTTGGTTACAAGGAAACGGATCAATTTTGCTCGTCACTTTTGGTTTAATACAACTTCATTAAACAACGGGATTAATATAATAATATCTCCCAGAATCTAGGGGGCTTATCTTCACTTTGTATTTGATAGCTGCCAAAAATAGAAAAAAAGGGAGAGAGGTGCGAAAAGAAGAGAGAGTAAATTAAATTTGGATTACGTTTCTGATTTCAGAGACTGTTTTACGAATGATGAAAAACTGAAACTAATGGGTGAGCTGTAACACTGTGGCTCCGCATTCGAGAGGACGCGGGTTTGAATCCCCATCCGGCTAGCCAGATTTGGGTTTTCCTTGGTTTCTCCAAGTCACCCCGGGTGAATGGCGGGATTATTTCTTTGAAACTCAATCTGGGTTTTCATCGTTCTATTGCCACAAAAAAATAAGAGCTTAACTTGCAAACCAAATACAGGAATGAAAATAAGAATGCTGTTGGTGACTGGTAACGATTTGAAGCGAAGTTTGGTAGTAACCATTTTATACTCATGGTTCTGCCATCGAGACTTCGGTTTTCGTAGGGTTCCCAGTATCACTCTACCGAACGGGGAATCGATCTTACTTAAATAGTGAGACCTAACTTTGTTCTTACACAGCTAATATTTTCCGGGTCATTGCGAAAGACACACGCGACACCGGAGCGTTACCACTCACCCATTAACTTCACTTTTTCGTTACTAGTCGTATTTTGGTCTACGATTACATCCATAAAATTACTTAAAAATCTACTCAAAGCAAAGTTAATAATCGTAAATGATAATATGTCGCTAGAAGTGAGATGTTTCGATGAGAGGGCGTGTTTCCAAAACAATCTCTGATATCAGAAACGCAATTCAAATTTAATTTTTTCTGTCTCAGCTACTTCAATTGGAATTTACGCCTCTGCACCAAATAGCTTGTGACGTAGGTGAAAGGTTGAATTTTAAATGCTATACTTCTATAGCCAACATCTTCGTTTCGGGTCATCATAGCTCCGTGATGACGCGCGGCGCCAGATACTGCGTTACCTGATTTGAATTCCGGTGGTTGAAGAACGTTTTAGAACTGGGACATGTTTCGGAGGTGGTGCATTATTACTAATCACCAGATGGTGCACAAAAGTCCTGGGTTAAATCCCAAACCTCTCTGTAGCGCGTATGGAGTGATTGTATAACATCCTTTGACAGTAACTCGTTCGCCGGATTTGGAAGTTAAGCTGGCGGCCCCATCGATGTGTTTCGGAAGAGCAGGTCTCAATGGCCCGGCACTGTGTTTCACCCTTTCGCTTATTTCATCTCTTATTTTACTGTCGTCAGTCTCTCGGATTGGTTTGATACAATCCTCCATCCCTTCTTATTTTGCACTAACCTCTTCATCTCAAAACACCCCTCTCGAAACTCGTCCTCTGTTATCTGCTTCATACATAACCAATCCCGCATAACTTGAAAAATCACCCACCATCCCGTTCTTCTTTGTGTAAGATTCTTCGTCAGCCATCATTCACAAAAAATGTTCATTTCGTGGTTTAACAGTCCACCAAATTTTCAGCATCCTTCTATAGCACCACATTTCGAATGCTTCAATTTTCTTTCTTTCAGGCATTCCTGAAGTCCATGCTTCGTTACCATAAAATGCTGTACTCCATGCATAGAAATTTAAAAAGTTCCTAGGTCAATATTGAAACTACTTTTTCATGAATGTTCTTTTACTAGTGCTATTCTGTTTTTAACACCATTCCTGTTTGGGCCATCAGTTATAATTTTACTTCCTAAGTAACAAAATTTATTATTTCTAATTTTGAATTCAATCCCTCTTTTATAAATTTAACCTACTATTATTTCTTTTATACTTTTGTCTTGCTTCGATCTGTATTTATTACAGAGTCCTCCGTCATTATTTTGTTCATGTCATTCAATAACTCCTCCATATACCCTGTCCGTCCTGCTCTCAGGACAATGTCATCAGCAAATCCAATCAGACCGGTTACTGGCTTTGTCTTTGTGAACACTTAAGCCACATTCAAATTCCTCTTTTACTTCTTTTATTGCTTCTTCTTTGAAAGTTTAAATCTAGGCATTCAATCAGAACATTGTAGGAGGAAAACTGAGGCTTAAAATTGAAGGTCAGTGCGGGCAAGGTGAGTGTCAAACAAGGAAACCAGAATTAAAATCTTTCCGTCTACTACGACATTTGAGTATTACACTCTAGCTGCGGAGAGTAATAGAGCTGATTTATAAAATTTTGTATCAATTAGCAGTGTTATTACTCAGCGTGATAATTTCATTCCAACTAACTCTTAATCTTTACTGAAAGACATACCTGAAAAATGAGAAAACATTATAGAGAATTAGTTCATACCCATATTGAAATTTCTTATTTCACCACATTTTATTGAGACAGCAAATTTTTGTAGTTTAGCAATCGATTTGAGGTCTTTGCCTGTTTGGTTACTAGCAAACCGATCAATTTTGCTCATCATTTTTAGTTTAATACAACTTCATTAAACAGATAAGAGGGGGCTTATATTCAGTTAGTATTTGATAGCTGCTAAAAATTGAAAACAGAGAGAGAGGGGCGAAGAGAAGAGAGAGAAAATGAAATTTGAATTGCGTTTCTGATTTCAGAGATTGTTTTGAAACCTCCTCTCTCATCAGATCAAATCACTTCTGCACATATATTTTCATTTACAATGTTTAACTTTGTTTTTAGTAGATTTTTTTAAAATAATTTTATGGATGTTATCATAGACCAAATACGAAAAATATTGAAAAAGTGAACCTAATGGCTGAGCGTCAACGCTATGATTCCGTGGTCCGAATTCCTTCCCGTTCGTTGTCTCCATTCCCTTCCCATCTTTAACGACTTAAAAGTAGACGAGTGTTAAAGCCAGAGGAATAATAAGAAATTGCTACAGTAATATTATTTAGTATTTCTTCTCGTTGACGACTGTGCGATCTCGTTGTAGTCCACCTAACGTCACCAGATGATGCGATTTCGACGAGGTTGAAACCCGAGGTTTCTTCCAGTGTCACCTCCATTAAAGCTTTCATAGTTACGTGTGCTGTTTGTTAAGAAGCACTCAGTTCTGTGTCTTTCCTTAGGTATACTATTCCCTGACGCAAGTAGGTAAGATTCGAAGTTATATTTTATGGATAAGTCATTTGTAGCTTCGACTTGTTTAAAATAAATGCAAAAAAATAATTGTAACGCCTGGAATCGAACCGAGGACCTTGCGTTCAGAAGACCAGAGCGTTAACGATAAGGCAACTGAGTTCGTGCAGATAGACAGCTCGTGCAGTGTGTAAACAACTTTATCCTGTCTCGGAAATCAGTTACATTCGACTGGTCTTAGACAAATTTCCGAAATAATCTCTTTATAATCATTTCTATAGTTTTGTAGAGCTAAAAATTCTGGATCTTTGCACATTTCCACCCAATTCTTGGCCCACACATCTCATTATGTGTATTATTATTGGAAGGAATTAGGCAAATCAATATATAAATAAACATCGTTATAGTTTTACGCTAATCATTTGGAATAAAATAATCACTGAACCTCATGTTTACCGCGCTTTATTGCAATCTTGTTCATTACAACTTTAGTGACATGTTTCACGATCCGAATTTAACAAAAGTATAGCTGGAACCGAATTTCGTTCGATTCGATGGTCGGCCATATCTTGCCGAATATGATAGCCAATCCCTGGGACTGGAAAATGCATTACTTGACTCAGGATTGGTCAGTAGCCTTTTACTGAAATGTAGGGGAAGATTGATGATCTACCCTGCCAATAAGAATCTTCGATGGGCGGAGTCTTCCTGTTATGTTACAGGCATTGATTTAAGGAAATGAATTACAGATGGCGCTGAATTGAATACCCGCCAATGGCATGGTTTGATGGGCGGAGCTAGTAGATGCGCTAAAGTTTCCTGGGAAGACAAACTTTCCATTGATGCCACATTGTGCAAAATAAGAGACTTAGACGCAGGCGCGCACAGTCAATTTTTTTGCCAAAGAGTGTACATTTGATCACTAACCTGAAAAAAAAATTGTGCTTAAAAAAGCAACTATTATTTCAAAGGATTTTTTTTTTCGCTTTACTCCTTACTGACATCGAGATAACCAGAGGCAGGAGAAATCCATTGGGGCCAAGAATGGGAAGTAATTTGACCATGGTATTTTGAAGGAACCATCGCGGAATTTACCTGGTGTGATTTCGGGAAACCACTTATAGCGATATATATATATATATATATTTATTGTGTTCTTGTGAATTTTAAGGAGTGTTTACCGGAAGGTTATGATTGTAAAAGTTTGAGAAAGAACCGACCACAAAATATACGCAATGATTAATGTTGAAAGTGTATGTTTTTTGTTTGATCATTTTTCTTTTGACTTTTTTCCCATCAGTAATTGGAATTTTATGGTTTATCTATTAAAACTTTGCGTAACGCGGGGTATCGTCAAGATACCATGGCAATATGGTTTATTTAAAATCTACGACGAGACAGCCCTTGCAGTAATATGCGGAGTAGCTTGTACACGGCTCCGAAAATGTCTTCTGCATTAAATGGCTCATACTGTCCATCTACGAAGACACCATTACACATTGTAATCTGGATGGCCGGGTGGAGATCTGAATCCGTGTCGTGCCGCATTACGAGCCACAGTGATAACACTCAATTACCAGGTTGATAAAAGGAAAAGTGGATTACAGAGATGAGAGGAAGGTATGACTGCGAAACCAGGTTTTAAGAGAGTCCATGAGAAACTTATCGCTGCATTAGGCAATGAAATATAAATATATATATCAGCTCCGAGGTACCATTTATCCTATCTCATTTATTTTCCTTTCTTCTCTTCATCGATGGAGAAACCTACACTAACCGGGATGTCTTTAAGCTGTGTTCACTCAAGAGGAAAATACCTCTCTGTGAGTATCCTTTAAAGGCTACGATTGATGGCCAGGGAAAAACGTCTCCATCGAATTTGTCCTCAGAGAACCTGTCTGACCTGAGACAAATTGTTTCTCTCAGACTGCGTTACAGGTGTGGGCGATGTGCGGTGAGTGGCACAAAGTGAACCAGAACGATATGCGATTTGTCTTATTTAACTAATTTAGATGAAATTTTTCAGTAATTAAAGCGGAAAAGAAATACAATTTTGAAAATACTCGTATGTTTTTTAAAAATTGATTCAAACTTAGGAAACGTACTTCACCAGTGGAGATGATTGTATTAAATACTATCTTTAATTCCGAAGTTTCTGTTTTTTTTTTGTACTTTTCATCTTGTCGACGTAGATATTATTAGAGGCTTGAAACGGTTGGGGCCAAGGATCGGGAAGGTATTCGGTTATATCCTTTTCAAGGAACCGTCCAGGCATAAACCTGGAGTGATTTCGTAAAATCTGGATGGCCGAACGGGGATTTAAATCTCAATTTCCTCACTGGTAGTAGCTGCGAGTATTATCGAAAATCGATGTTGTTGTAAGAATTCAACTGTGATTAAAATGTAAACCACTAGAGTACTCAGAATGGCTGTCAATCACGTGAGCATCACATAACTGTTTTTTTGTTTTTTGTTTTTTTTTGTTGTTTTTTTTGTTGTTTTTTTTTTAGTGTAATTTTGTTTTAACAACTATAGTGGGACGACCATATGGCAAACAGCGTCGTTATTATATCTACTATAAACTACTGTTAATGCAACTTTCATTTAGCGTATTTAAGATAAATATGTAATTTATTGTTGACGTAATCCACAAAACTAGTGTTAAGTAGAGGTCGTTTGAAAACTGGTACGAAATGTACTCATGTCATACCAGATTTCATGAAAAGTTACAATTCATATTGCTGTTACTACACAAAGCGTTAGATAAGATTTCGTCCCTAGATGCCATAATGTATCATTAAAGCGATTTAGCGTTAGTCATTATTACTAAGTTTACGTTGTTGTTGCTTAGTAAAAGAACGTCATAAACGTAAACACATACAGAATGCAAAAAGAGAGAATTTGTATCAAATATGAGAGGCACACGTTTCCGTTAAATGTTTCTGCCGATGTCTGATTCTTCGAGCCAAAAGTTTAATTCTGAGTGTGGAGCGATCGCATACAAGACTCTTAATTGTGATTCGACCAGCGGCTGGGCCGTTAAACTTGGAGGTGCCCTTAGTATATTTCTGAAGAGTACCAGAACGCGTGAACGGACTGGCAATCGGTTTCATTTTCTCCCGTCTATTATCTTTTATTAACAATAGCAAACCATATTTGACCCAAATACATTATAGTCATCTACGTAACAATACATACATGTACTTCCATCACTGCAGAAGTGAAGGGGAGAAGAACCCAGTTAAATTTTCCATACACTACCTAGGAGTAGTAACCACGTTCAAGGGGGTACTGGCTCCTGGGTTACTAGGTATGGAAAATATCTATTACATGTGGTGGGAACCAGAATTGCTGAACGAAGCTCCAGAGTAATTCGCTCTACCGTGATTCCGTTTGTGAGAGCACAATTAAGTTCAAGTGGGCTAATAAGTTGTATACTATTTTAATATAATTTCAGATAATAGGGGGGACAGCGGTAACACTTCAACTTAAATCGCAGGAAGGGTGGTTTGATTCCTGCTGCTTCTATGTATCTTTGCTCAATGCTTTCTTGGAAATCTTGTATAATACATAAGTCACGTTTTTTTTCTGAAACTTTTACGAAAAAAATGTTTTTGAAGTTGCAAGTTTCTATTTTCAAAATTAATTAACCCTAATATTTTCTTACATACTTTTCTGACAACGGTAATTAGATTCTATAGTAAAGGTTCCCCTCACCCACCCTCAAAGTGAAGACTTGTCGGGGGAGTAAGCGGAATGTAAGGCAGCTTCGCTGCCAGCGTAGATGATTCCTTAGTTCTACACCGTCGGAGGAGCAGTTTCGTGTTAGACTACTAACATCACGTACTTAGCGAGTTTTCTCTGAGAGGTCATTTCTAATACTGAGATGTAGACATTTACCTTTTTAATAATAAAATTGTGAGAGGGTGAGAGGGTTTCGAAATTTTTCTATTAACAGAAGGAGGGCGTGCTAAGAAAAATAGGGGACCTCTTAGGTAGGATACGCAGTCACTGAAATTATTATAAAGTTATCTTCTTTTAAAATGTTCTTTACTTATATATGCTCATTTATAATGGAAATGATTCCGCTTTCCGCCATGATGTTTTGGCCTTCTATTGCTCCAGGAACATCTGAATTTCTTTCCAAGGTATTTTTGAAAATTGAAAATAACAAATTACACTGATCAAAGATGTGCCACCGGCGTTGTTTAAGTCAGGGTACGGTATGGTATGGTCTTAATATCTTGAAATTTTTCTCCTGTGAATTTCTTTACCCTATACGTAACATACAATATTTCTTAAATGGCAACCACTTGAAGTCATGATCAAGTTTGTGCAAGAAACCTAACTGGATGCTGATTATGATAAATAAAAGTTATATGAATCTTCTGCAACAAATACGCATTAGAGAAACCTTCTTTTTTATGAGCCCAAGACCTATTTGTATATAAGTTACCTTCCCAGTCATGTCACTCTTCACTTGTTGTCTTTCTGACAGTGTCTTTGTGTGGTTATACAGCTCATTAATAAGAAAAGGAGCGGAACGCTATTTCCAACAGCCTGATTGCTTAAAGATAAAACGTACTGAGAGTTAGATCACTCTCATTACAACTTAAAACCGTCACCACGCGCTCATCCGAAATAATGAAACCTTTGCGCATTAAAACATATTGCAAAAATGTGATGGAAAGAAACTTTGTTCTGACTTTTATGATAACTTACAGACAGTAGCTTTCATCTCAGCAAAAGAGCCGCCGCTGTAGTGTTACGAGTGAATTAATTTAATAAAACATTTTCTGCAGTACTGAAATAAAAATATGACAAAATAATTGTCGTTTCACATTATTCACACATATGGTTGACAGACGATCAACGTTCCTATGAAATGTAAAGAGTTAATATTAAGAAAAACACTTCGTATGAATAGTAGATTTAATTTTTTTTTTTTTTTGGCATTTTAATCCCAAGTTCTTTTTTTACTCTTTTTTATTTCGAAATTGGGTACTTTTTCACGTAAGATTCAAGTGTTATTTTCTGAAACTAGTAGAGATTATGAGAGCAGTATTCCTCTATAATTTTTTTATAAGAAAAAGGACATTATTAGGAGAAGAACACCAACGAACAGAGTAGGCCTAATATAGATTGTCGGTTTCCTATAGCAATTGTTGCCGTACGTGCAAGCGTTGTAAAATTCATCTGCAATTCGACAGAAGTATATTTAAAACAAAATAGTGATAAATTAACCCACCCGTTATATAATTTAACTGTTGCAATACTTAAAGCTGACCCTTTTCAGCCAACACTGGATTCTATTCAGAAAAAGATAATTATGATCCTTAAAAATCTTTATGTATCTCCCAAACTTTCTCGTAGGCGTTACAAATTAATGAATGATTCCTAACAACTCTGCAGATAAAAGAAAGACGACGCAATGGTGTGACGTTCGTATTGAAGGAAGTGAATAGAGTTATTATTAGAGAAAACTGCAGACAGAATTGAGAGGTGGCAAGAGAAGCGAGCGGGAGGAGCACCGTGCGTGCCTCATTACTCGGCAACGAGTAGAGTGACCTCAGGGCCACCGCCCTGCATACGACGGAGCCGGCCTGGATGGCCCTTAATGGTCCCTTCTCAGTGACAGCTTACTCCACGGCCGTCGTTAGCGCATTCGTAATCAGAATATACTACACTGTGTATTCGAATGTTTTCGGCTGGCGTGGTGAAATATGTAATTTCTTATTAATATTTTAACAGTGTCTTAAATATCTATTTCTTCTCCACTTAATCCCTAAATCAGAAGTTCTGCAACTTATTTTTCTTTTCCCTTCTCCTCTAAGTTGGAAGCATTTTTCTCTCTCTGAACCTTAAGACACAATTCTCCTACTTCCCCTTTGACTTTCTTATTTCTTCATCTTCCAAATCTCCAAGTTACTTTGATTACTACGAATATGGTATTTTTTATATGTCATAATTACAAGCTAGTACAGTTAGAGCCTTCTATGTCTTACTTCATAGTAAATAATTTTCTGCTCAGTCATCTCGCTTATTTTTTCGTTCCGTCTACTTAGTAAAAATGCTACCGACTGTTCAGTGTAATGTTAATTTAAGATTTTCTGTTTGATTTGACTGGGTAAACTGAAATATTGTAATCGTTTTTGTCGTTGGCACTGTAAATGATACTTATTTAACGGCCAATAATTAACTTATTGCGGGACATAAATGTGGGATTTTATAAACAAACTAGCCACTAAGCCCGTCAAAAATGACGTATGACAGGAATTTTCTACTAATTCATTTCTTTGCGGTTGCCTAAACACATAGAATTGTTGTTACGTAATACTCATAACCTTATTTTGTAATTTGTACATATTTCGGTTGTAGTTTAAACAGCGGTACAGATAGAACTTTTACTGAATTAATGAACCAATGAAATTAAAAATAAATTAGGAATCCCAAAACCTTATAGTATAACGCGTGATATTGGTTTTATTCCTGACCCAGGTCTCATTCGTTACAAATACGGAACTACCTCCATACGTATAAAATAATAACTTCAGTAACTCGGCGCTTACGAAAGCAGCTTGAATTATCTATAAAACTAAATTCAATGTGAATTATTCTGTAAAAAATTGAGTCAGTTGTCATTTTTTTCTAATCTTATCTGTATTTCTACAAAACCAAATTTTCTACTAATATTGCTGTTCAAAATTCATAGCTTCTATTACCCGTGTACGACTACGTTCATTGTATTGCGATCTAAATTCCACTCACTGCAAATATTTACATATGTCTGATATGATGACATCACTAATAGAAACAGCTCATAATTAATATATTAATTTAAGCGCAGTACATACTTTTACTTCAGTGTTTCGGCAAACTATTTTTTCAAGTATATTATAACAGTGACTTAAAATATCTACATCGAATATAAATACCTTATAAGCCCGTCAAAAATGACGTGTTGAGCGCAGTATTTTAGCAATTCGTTTCTTCGCTAACTAAACACAATTTTCTTCAAATAACGCTCATAATTTTGAAAATGACGTAATTAAGATATTTCTTAGCTTACTGTTACAACGGTATCGCTGTGCAGAGTATAAGAATAAGAAAAATCTACATCTAATGAATTTTAATTAAGGAAAAGCAACTAATAATTAATATGCCGATTTTTACAAAATACATACCTTTCTTTTAGTGTGCAGGCGGTTCATTTACTCGTGGATGCGTAGTTAAATAGAATGTCATTAAAAAAACCTCGAACAACATCTCCGGTCGTTGTTGGTTGGGCAGCGGAAGCGGGAAGCGTGATGTCAGAGTGTGACGTTGTGACCAATATTGGCATTTTATAGGTGTAGATTATATTAAGGCAAAATTTATTTAAATGTGGAAACGTAATTTACTTTCCATTTTAAATATCAGATTTTTGCAATGATTTAACACAAAATCGAGTTTTTGAGCAATCAGAAATTTTGTGAGAACTCAACTGGTTTCGGATGCGGGGGCGTAGCTACTATGGGGCTAGGCGGTGCAGTGCACCGGGGCCCCTACGCTCAGGGGGCCCCCAAGTGCGGTTGAGAGGGCCCACGAGGGTTCATGGGCAAACTGGCAACCCCCTTTTATTTTTTAGCTCTACGGTCGTCTAAGGGGGCCCCTGAGACACAGGAAGCCCCTCACTAAGGGCCCTCACTGCTCAGGGGGCCCCAACCAACCACTGCTCAGGGGCCCCTAACCCCCATCCTCAGCTCAGGGGGCCCCTACCAGCAACACAAAACAAAAAAAAGGTCGTCCATCTGGCCTGAGGGCCCAAAATAATTTTTTTGCACCGGGGCCCTTGTTGACCTAGCTACGCCACTGTTCGGATGGCCTGCCAATTGCTAAATCTATGTGTACTACACCTATGATGCGATGAACTGTGCGAATCTGAGACAGCAGCTCGTTGGGCAATTAACGTTATAACAAGGGAGCGTGCCCTCAGAGTGATGAATGACACGCCACTAAACCTTCACTCAAATCTAAAGACGAGCACTGTTGTCTGTGGAGTCTCAGAAGAGATATGCTTACTGGTTGAAGCTGCATCCGATTCTGTTCTGGTGAATACTACAAATACAGCACCAGAGCGAACACTTGCGGGGGTGTGGCATGATACTGCCCCGGCCAATCAGAATCTTGGAGCATCCATTTTCAGCAACAATTGTAAATTATAATGTAGAAGTGACGGTTTCTGTAGAAGTAAAAGCTCTATGAGTTTTACCACCTGGCTCAGTAACAGGACACCGATCACATGTGCTTGTAAATACATGCTTCTTTTTAAGTTTGTGAAAATGTTTGCATAGCATGTCGCAGGTATTTGCATCGAGTCGCCAGACACATTTCTAGGTTAAAAGGAATGGTATAGCCACTTCCTACACTCGCAGATGTACAAATGGTTACGGATGCGCCAACATTAAGCTTCGGAGAGAGACTATTAGATTTATTATTCAAAATTAGCCGTAGATGTCTTGTACTAACCCAACAAAACAGGTGTTAACGTTATATCACACCACAGTTCATTGTTACTATCAATTTGATGCACATCAGTTTCTTTTTAAGATATGCCATAGATTTGTTATTACAACACAGAATACTTAACAAGTATATACAAAAGTCAATATAGTTTTAGGCCACCATCGCAAGATAACGAAGGTAGGAGCCAACGAATACAGACAACTAAGTGAAATTATACCGTATCACATTTTTAGTATACAATAGAAGAAAGTTATTAATATCAGGTGAGCTCCCAAATCTAACGGGATTTGCTTTATCAGTCAGGGGAGGTCTGCAACCCAAAGTTTGGTTTGATTTTATGGCAAGAAAGCGTACTCGAGTTGGTTCTTCAGGTTGTACAGCCAACTGCTTTCATTTATGAGTTGTTGTGTGTAGATGATTGATGAGTGTTGTTAATTATATTGTTTTGTGTTTTGTATATAAATATCGAAGTAGGAGATTGTGAGAACGTTTCGACCCTTTCAGTACTACTTTTCCAAAGGACATCATTTTAAGTGTCGTCAAGTCTTACGTCTCCATGCACTGGAATCGTCACCATAAACAACGCATTGCGGAGATAGCTGGGTTTTAAGCTAGGCGTTTGGTAAACAATCTGGTTGCTAGGTAATGTAGCCCAACACCACCATCTATTCTGTTCTGATGGTTTAAGCCCAAATTACCAAAACATCTTTTGGCAGCGATGCTAGATCCATTTAAATTCGCGTTGGGCACCTTACACCATTATGATGTGCCATTGATCACTGCAAGGAGGTGGGTGTAATTTTTCAGTGTTACCAAAAAAAAAAAAAAACGACATTTCTTTCGCTAGTAAGAAAATTTTGGGATTTAAGAAGGAAATAATGTGGTAATTTCAGTTTCTAATAAGAGATTTTTCTTAACATCCCGTTACTGTTGTGAATATAGAAAACCAGTACAACGGATCTTCATGCATTACTTTTATTGTTTCGGTATAGAGCATCAGAAGCTGTAATTCAGTCTCTTTTTAAATTTACTGATCGCCGGTTGGAATTTCATTTTTATCGAAATGATTATTGTAAAAAAAAATTTTTAGTTTGTCTGAACTATCACTGTTTTCTTCAGTGCCCCTCCTCAGCTCGTTCTGAATTTCGCATGTTTTCAAGACGTGGATTTAAGTCGACATAAAACTAGTCTACGGTTCTATCGAAGGCTTTCCTGTAACGTTTCGAACAACAGCGAGACCATTTTACAATCACAAGAATACTCGAAAAAATATTAGTATCTTTCGATGTCCAGGGAGAGAGTAATTGCCGTTTTTGCGGTAAAGATAAGATACTTTTCGACAGTACTTTTTACATTTTCTCTGCCGTGGCATACATGCAGAATAATAATGAGAGAAATATTTTTAATTGTATTAAGTATTCAGTAAAGGTACTTACTCGTGTATTTTTCTGAAAACCATTTTCATAGAGACGGACTGCGAGGCTAGGAAACACAGGATATTTCAGTATCTCTCGTTTCCTCCGGATGACCTTTACAAGGCACGCTTGGAATGGTTATTGTCCTGAACTAATCTAGCACCCAGCGGACCTGGAAACCCTCTAATCAACAAGATTGATGTGCTTCTGAGTTACAAAAAGGTTGTGGAAATAATTTGATTTCTTTCAAGCATGTGCAATACTGCAAATAAATGATGTTTTGACATATCTATAACTCATTCATTATCTTTCTTTAAAAAATAAAGGAAATGTTTGATTTATTGTAATCACGTGAAATTGTTTTGTGTATTGTGTAGAACTGTTCTGAATGATTTTTGCTTTTCGCCTCGTCGACGTCAAGGTCATTAGAGACGGGAAGGCACGGGGGCAAGGAACTGGAAGGATTTCGGCTACGGCCATTTAAAGGAACCATCCTAGCATTCACTTGGAGTGATTTGGGGAAACCATGGAAAACCCAAATCTCGATGACCGATCGGGGATTCGAACCCACATCCTCCAGAATGCAAGGTCAGAGCGTTACCACTCTACCACCACGCTCGGTATGTTCTGAATAAGTTTGACAGACTTTTTTAAGACTACTAAGTGCATAGCAATACGTGACATTTTAAGTAAAGGACATTAATATGTTACGTTGTGGCAACTATCAAATCTGAACTTGTTTCCGATATTTTAACAATGTAAATTTACTTTGTTTCAGTGCAATGTTAGAAGGTTGTGAATTCATTTTAATTTAATTTAAGATTATTTCCATTTGTAGGACTAGTTTTTAACTAATTTTTAATTGTTTTTAATGATAGTTGATTTTTTTCGGCTATTTATAGTGGCGCGTTTGTACGTGTCTAGAATGTTCTGCGTTGATTGTAAATTTTGTTCTGCCAGCACTTGGTGAGAATCACTCGGAATATTACTAGTTGGAATCTATGTATTTTTGTTATGTTATGAACCTTGGAAAAATAGTCCAATGTTTGCTTTAAATGTGGTTCTGCAATAAAATCAAAGTTAAATGTATCGTCTGGTTTCTCATTTTAATCATAATTGGGAAAGTTAAATTCACTAGAGGGGAATAATATTCATTTGGAGATCGGGTCAACGTGCAAATTTCTAATGTATAAAACCTCAACGCATTAATATTTCGAGCTATATTAAAATGCACATGTAGTTATATTAGCTCAGCTGCTTTTATGTCCTGTTTTCAGAAAAATTACCATAGTTGGGAGTAAGAACGACGAATATCATTCAAAGTAATTAATATAACTTAAACCCTAAATCAGATCTCCGACGCTACCATACGCTTGCACTAGTTGGTGAAAAATTAGCGAAATGACGAGATGCTTACTATCTGTTATAATTGTAGCAATACTGTTAGCCTAAGGAACAACACATGATATTTGCAATATTATAGGGTGAAAAATTAATTTATCTTTGCAAACAGGAATAGTAACTAACTTTTAGTGATCCTGTATGCGCTAAGATATATTTTTCTTCAAAAAATTACTAAATACAAAAACTGAAAGCATTAATTGCATCGATGAAATGGTGCAAGTTATGAACGTAGTGACTGCAGATTGCATCGGAGAAAGCCGGTAACAGTGTCAGTAATAAAGAACAAGCCAGTCAGCTGATTAAGGAAGTGAAGATGTCATGATATAGGAACAGAATAGCTTCACTAGCTCAAACATCTGAGAAGATCTAAAATATTATGTTGGAGTGAAGGGGGTGTATTATTTTCTTGAGATAACTGATGATATATATATTTTGATAAGATAAAAAAAAAGGCCAATCTAAAGAAACTGAGAGGAGACTTGTCGTGGCGCGGTAGAGGAAAATGCACGGAATGGGTGTCGATTAGCGGCAACATACTCCCGTAACCAGTCTGATCTGAAATAACTGAATCTCTTCTTCCAAGCAAACAATAGCTAGCATCTGCGTTATCAGTAGATCAATCAGAAAGTATCTCAAAAAATATTTTCAGAAAATGAAGTGTTAAAATTTTGTTCAGTTGTGTGGTTTATTATTATTATTATCATTATTTTAATTATTATTATTATTTTTTTAACGTCAGAACATGAATCGAATGGTGGCTCAGTAGTCTGCCGGCCCTGGTAGCGTAGTGGCTAGCGAGCTTGCCTCGCGTTGCCAGGGTCGCCGGTTCGAGTCCGGCCGCGGGCATGGGTGTTGTGTCAGTCCTGTGTGTTGTCCCGACTGAAAAACGATAATATAGTACAGACAAATTCGAGAATAACCAAAGATCAACTTACAGATGGCTAAGATGACAAAAAAAAAAAGTAGTTAAGGTGTCTGACTGGGGAACGAAAGGTCCCCGGTTCGAATCCCTGTCTCGGCGGACATTTTCATAGGCCCTTAACCCGACCTTCACCTCTGGAGCAGCTTACTGTATAATGTGAAGTACGTCAGAATGTTTCCGTGGTTCGGGTTCCACGTTAAACTGTAGGTCCCATGTATTTTTTTTTTCTTATTGCTTTACGCCTCGTCGACGGATAAGGTTATTAGAGGTGGGATGGGTCTGGAAACAAGGAACGGGAAGGAACTCGACCATTGCCTTTTGAAGGTAGCATCACGATATTCACCTGGAGTGATTTGAAGAAACCATGGAAAACCCAAATTTGGATGCCCGGACGGAGATTCAAACCCGCATCCTCACGAATGCGAGGCCAGAACGTTAACCGCTCACCCACCACGTTCCGTCGGTCCTCTGTACATGGTAGGACTACCGGGTTAGGATAAAGTGGCTACGACAGGGGCGAAATGCGCTACCAATATGAAACACTGTCACCAGGTCGTTACGACCGCTCGGAATTATTATTATAGTTAGAACATATGCATGATACTTTGTATATCTTCTGTGGTGGAGTGATGCTCTGACAAACAAACAAATATAAAAAAAAATTCTGCTTAAATTTCGATAAAAGTAAGGATAAAACTTTAGTGAGGTAGTGTATCTAACATATGGCACCCACATTACGTATTTGTCAACAAAGAATTTACAATTCAACCAATAGGGAATGTCATCACTTCATGCTTTCAAAAACCCAAACATTTTTCAGATTAATCACTTGTAAGGATCCAATTCCCTTCTTTAAACCCCATATATCTTAGAACATATTAAAATAAAACAATTGAACAACAAACCAAAAAAATCAGTTTGATTTTCCTCTCTCCCACGATCAGAGTCGAAAACGCATTTGATATTCCTTGTATCCCTGGTAATGTCCTTCCGCACATCCTTCAACTTACGCTTTATCACATTTTTGTCTTCATCCTTCAAACTTAGTACTCGTTTCTTTCTTACATTCCAGTTCATTTTTTTCGGCGTATTTGACCACTTTTTTCCTTTTATCATATCCCTTCACTTACGTGTTCCTGCTTTCATTTATTGCTGCTCCCATGATTCGTTTCTACTTCCTCCTTTTTCTCTGTCGCTTCAACTGTATCAGTTGTCACCATCTCCTCTTGATGTTCTACATTTTCCTGTCTTATCATTTGCCTTGCTTCCTCGGGTTTACTCAATAAGACATCGTATTCTTTTTTAGTACTAACGTCATCTTCTTTTAGATTCCTTAGTATTATACACTTCTTTAGTTGTAATATTATCTTTTTCTTCAGTAAATGATTCCTTGTCATTCTCTTCTTTGATACTAAAAACCTCTTCTTTTTCTTTGTTGTCATTCTCTTCTTCGATATTAACATCTTCTTCTTTGAAACTAATATCCTCATTTGATTCGACTGCTCCTACTGCTTTCATCATCACCCGTTTCATCCATTCCGACCTTTTATTTCTTCACTTTCTGTTTTCTTTTCACACATTTTGAAGCATTTCCACCTCTGCAAAGGCGTGTTTTTATTCACCAGTTCAGGTACGTACACGTGTCGTTTCAACACTTAGCATTTGATTACATGTTTTAATGCTTCTTTTCCATTGTTTCTTTTCTCGTCATATTTCTTTTCATCTTGCTTGTACCATACTTTGATCCTAACCTGCTTTCGTCAAATATCTTTCTGACTTTTTTATATTTTAGTGAACCCAACCTGCTGCCCTCCGAGACTGAAGGGACCACTTCAACCTCGACTATAGGTTTTCCTATCTCATCTTTCTTCCTTGTATCGGTTGTTTTACGACGATAATCCTCCCAGTGATTATTTCCACCCAAATCGTTTCTGTTGGGATTCCTAAAATAATTTCTCACTTTTCCCACTTCCATCCTATATTCACCCTTAGCTTCATATCTTCCTTCGTTGCTGTGATTATATCAGTTTAACGTTGAATCAGAACCACGGAACGAGTTAGCATAGCTCACACGCTCAAACACAACTCTTAAAAATTTCTACACGCAGCGGGATTTTAACCCGAAACCGGAGCAGACAACTTTCGAAAGCAAGAGCCTTAACCAATGAGCTACGAAACCTCTCATTAATTTTTTATCCAATTAAATTTATTGTCTTGTTTACCGTGTCCATCAATTTTTTCGACACTCCTATGGCCACTGAAAGTATTGAAGTTTGTTTACAAGAGTTAGATACGAACCATCTGTTCAACACCATAGTCCGAAGGACATAGAATGTGTTATACCCAGGGTTTCTTTTCCTTAGCCTTCGGGTCAAAATCTTGCGAGGTTTGATTGAGCTGTTGCGAACGTTTCACCCACCTCCGCATCAGACGTAGCATTCAACATGTTCTGGCAAGAGGACCTCAAATAATGCGTCAACCATTTCCAGCTGGACGAAGAATCTTTCTTAAGGAGGCATTACTGCTCTGTTACTCTCTATTTGTTCTGACTTATGACGGGCAGAGCTTGGCCTCCCAAAGTGAGCCCACCCAGGTTTGTTGGATTAAATCAGTTATTCATTCAGCCAATCAGGAAGGCAGGGGAATTGAGGCCGCTGGCCCTACAAGTAAGCTCTAGCGTTTTTTCTCTTGACTTACGACAAGTGTAAAAATTATTATGTCATTTACTTCATCTTGACCTGAAATTTCCCTGTATCCCTAATATGTGTACAATAAATTAATTTTATTTATATTCTCATACCTCTTACTGCATAAGAAACTTATCAATGCTCAGAAGTTATAGACACATGTTTACCGAGCGTAGTGGGTGAACGGTAACGCTCTGACCTCGCATTCAGGAGAACTCGGATTTGAATCAGTGTCCGGTCATGTAGATTTCGGGTTTCCACGGTTTTGCGAATTAATTCCAGGTTCCTTCAAAAAGACCATAGCCAAATTCCTTTCGGATCCTTGCCCTAGTCCCGTCTCCCTAGACGTCTACGAGGCGTAAAAATTAGAAGAAGAAAAAATCTTAATCAAATCTTCCGGGCAGTACATTCAACATTTGACTTACTGAAAAATATGAGACTTTTGCCTACAAACCAAAATGTGGTTAGTATTCTCAAATTTTCAAGAAAACGACACAGTGATATAACATGAGACTATCGAACAGAATAATATTTATCTTTTACCAGAGATCCATGTTGGATAAATTGACAAGTGTCAGCTGGCCGACATAGTGACTCGGTTTGCTAGTTTGTTTCGAAAACCACCAACGGAATAATTTCACTACATAGCTTAACCAGATTCATTTGTGTGTTGGCCGTCACCATTCTGTTTCTATGAAACTTGCCGTCTGATGTAATATTCTAATAACACTGTGAATTAATATCTGTTCGCGTGCAGGGCTATGTGAATATACACTGTTTACGCCGTTATCATCCGTAGTGAATGAAAAGCCACCAAAGAGCGCATGATGAAATGCACATTCGGAGGCTCGTTACAGTGTTTCGACTCTACTGTTGCCATGTTCTCAATGTTTCTGAACAAAATGCGTCGGCCCTCTGAAATGAGATCTGACTTAAGAGATTCATTAATAATTTCCGATTGTCGACTGGTCACATGAACTTAGAAACTTCTAAATAAAAATACTCTTCATAAGATCGAAGTTCCGCTTGGCATTGAGAATTATAGTCTTCTCGCGTGACTAGTTGAGTGAGCAGGGTGTTTTCACACGATATTTAGGAGATCGAAATCTCCAGAAGATGGCGACAGAGCTTACGATCGCCGAAATTTCGTGTGAAAACACACTGGTCACTCGGCTAGTCACGCGAGAATATATTAAACATAGCCTTACTTGTACCGTTTGCTATAGACTTGCTAAGCGATTTCCACTTCTTCACTCAAATACAGGCGCCTCTCAACGGTTAGCGGCTTCAGACACTGATCAAGTGTACGTGAAGTGTGTCTGTAGCTGCAGATAGATTATTCGGCAAGATGCGTCCTAAATGTTGAAAAACTTACGACGTTACGGAATATATATTAAAATAAATAAGATGATTGTGTGGAGAGTTATGCATTATCTGAAGATAGGGAGTTTATACTTGATATAATAGCGAAACTAGTTTTTTTAGTATAACTTACGGGTTTAGACATTACATTTATTTAAACATTACTCTACTTTTTTGATGAGGATGCCTTTTGCGAGTCTGTTTGTATTTCAAACGATCATGAATTTTTGGCAGACATCTGAAAAAAATAAGCTTAACATTATTTATTAGAATATTTATACTTAAGTAAACAGGAAGATTACAAATTGGTTCAAACGGTACGATAGTTAATTTTATACAATAACGCCTTCTTTCTGCGTTTCAGGTAAGGAGATAATCTTGGCCACGGCATTCCAAACTGTAAGTTTTTCTTAGATATTTTTTTATTTTCCATGGTATGGGCGAAGGATTATACTGCATATTGCTCTGTATTGCTATAAACCTTTAAGCGAGCTGCGTTAAGTCCGAGAATTTTAAATGGCATCACGAAAAAGCTACTGCAGCAATTTGGGTTATGTTTTACCAAATCACTCCAGGTTAACGCCGGCCATAGCCGAATTCCTTCCTGTTCCTTGCCCCCATCCTTTTCTACCTCTAATGACCTTGACGTCGACGAGGTGTAAAGCCATAAAATTGAAGTTTTCACATTTTTAGAGCTTTTGATCCAGACTAAAATTTGTGAAAATAGCTCATGACTTATATCTACCGAGGAAAGGATCAAGAAATCATAATCACTTCGAGATGGTACAAATATGTGCTACAGATCACTCTGTATTTGAGATGAGCACTTCTTTAAGGAAATACTGACAAAAAAATCGCATTTCTACTCTTTTGATTAAATTTTATTTTTGTTTTCTTTAGTTTTCCGAAATGCAGTACATTTAAACAAACGGAATGTGTGAACTCAATGTAACAAGCGTAAGTAATATTTAATTTACTGCAAACATATCTGCGATTGAAAAGATACTGACCTAAGATGACTCTACTATTCTTTGGATTGGGTTTATATTGTTTTTTCACATTTTTTCAGTTTTCTGAAATGTAGTAAATTAAAGGAAACGGAATACCTTAATCCAACCTCTACATAATAGATTGATACATCAATATGCGTAACGGAATTGTGATATTTAATTTACTGTAAACATCTTTGTGCTTATTATCAATATTAAAACCTGAAGACATTTTCTTGTATTATTCTGTATTAGTATTTAAAAATGTGATTTTTTAGTAACTATTACGCAAATAATATTTTTGATTGTGATCACAATTTTAACCCTAACCAAAGTTTATGGCTAGTGATAAATTTTTGTGTTTCCTTGTGGGTTAGGTTAATACTGGTATTAAACAAGGATCACTACGTATTTATTAGGATAATGTGGCAGTAGTCCTATTGAGGGCGTACCGAGATTTAATTGTCAATTTGATATGATCCTTGGCATACATTTTGCCTATGACATATCATTCGACAAAATGTGCATATTAAAGTAGAAAAAAAATGTACCTTAGACATAGGGCAAGGCGAAATTAGTGTGGCGATTTCAAAACACAGCTTTGCCACCAACGGTAGCATCTGCAGCAACGTATGTAAAATAGTTGGAAAATTTTTGTAACACCATATGAATAAATAACTAAACCGTTATAACGATTATATTTTTTGGTTTTAACATGCACTTTATATTAACAAAATAATACAGGTATATGGTCTGAAATTTGATACACCCATTCCTTAGGCAATAATATATTTTTAAATGTCGTATTAAAGCCACGAAACACCTACTAATGAAGTAATTTTTTCCTACTAATGAAATAATTTTTTGGATTTGAGCCTCGTCGACGTCTATGTCATTAAAGACTGAAAAGGACTGAGGGGTAAGGAACGGGATGGAATTCAGTCATGACCTTTTGAACGAACCATTCTGGCATTCTGCTGAAAATTCTTTGGTAAACAATGGAAAACCAAAATCAGAATGGAGAGACGGAGATCTGAAACTGCATCCTGCCGAATGCGGTTTATAAACAAGTAAATAGCCTAACCTTCTACGATAAATGGTAGTTGATACAAGGCACTTTAGATAATTTTTACGAATGATAACATCAGGACAACACAGCCGGTTAGGCTGATTTGCAATCTGGAAAGGAATTAAAAACTCGCACTTTGTTACATCATAAGGCACGAGAAATATACTGTATATAGGAATGAAAAGCAAATCTAAGGTAATAACTAAAAGATGGGAAAGTTTTTAGATGATGTTTTAATTTTTAGCCTCTTCAAATTAATATCTCGTAGTAGAAAAAAAAGGTACAACATTTCTACACACACCAGGGCCGCACAAGTGAAGCAGTGTCCAACGCTCGTTCTTTAACAAAAAAAGTACACTTACAAATTAATATTTCTGGAAGCTCTTTGAAAGAATATTTGACGTAACTATGAGCGATATCCGTTTTGAAGCTTGCACATAAAGCGTTTAGTTTGGTTAAAGTGGTTTAATCAATAATGACACAGCACTAACATCTGAGCAGATGGAAATGGATTATTAAAGTTCTTTCTCTTGTAACTTCTTAAGGTTCGCACATTTGAGATTTCATAGATAATAATCAGTCTAATTTTTAACCATACTTTGTTGACGTATCGAAGGAAACATACGAAAAATTCTTGAAGTCTTTCGTAGTTACCTAGGAAATGCTCACCTCCCATTGTTGATAAGATTTAAAAGGATACGAACGCAGGCTTTGAACGCAGTCTAGACAAGGACGGGATGCGGATAGGACGGCGCAACAGGCAGCAGCATGTGAGTTCTACAGGTAAGGATGGTCACGAAAATTATATGGGATTGAGGGGGGATTTGAAGGACAGGACGGAAACAGCGGCTGAAGCCACGCGGTGTATGCGAGGCCTTCAGCAGCATGTTCAATAGCGACAACAGAAATCTCGAGACGGGATTCATCGTTCCTACGGATTCCTACGCCTACCAGCCTGAATGTGGGTTTTGGCCGGTTTTCCTACATTCGCCGAAGGCAAATGCCGGGCTGATACTCTGATTCCACCTCACAAATGTTGAAACAATTGTAAAACTAACTTAAAAATATACCAATAAAAATTATTAGAGATATATCTCTGTATATTAAAAACCGTGCACAGCGGTGTAGTCAGTTCCTTCTTATCCCGACTCAAAGGTGACCAAGTTGTTAATGGATCCCTCCAAGTCATTTGTCAGGACGAGCTCTTTAATATTGTTCTTAGTTGTCGTAATTTAAATTTTCAGGCGAAAGGTCAATGTCGAATGAAGAAAATGAAATCGTAAACTCGTTTAGCAAAAAGAACAACATAAAATTTCCTAACATACCTTTGGCCGTACTTCAATACTACTTTTTTAATTTTTTTTTTTTAATCAGGACTTTTATACAACTTTTCTGTATAACGCCCAAGCGGTTTACTTTATAGATGTCTTGGTATTTTTGTATATTTCTCACATGTACGTGTCTGTGACTATTCTTTGAGTTTTTTAGGATTCATTTAGTATACTTTTGGACAAATGCTTCATTAACCCTTATTTAAATTTTAATAGAAGAATGATATTTTCTAGAAGCAGTTGATTTACAGTATTTTTAAACATATTCACTTATGATAGTAAATCTGGTTTTCCTTTCTGAAAAAGAAAGAAGTTATGATGAAACTGTTAGAAAATTTTGAATAAGTACCAACAACAGAATTTAAGAAAAATACATTTATTTCCAAATATTATAACCGTACAGAGCGGCGTAGTTAGTTCATTCTTATCCCGACTCAAAGGTGCCAAGTTTTTAATGGATCCCTCCAAGTCATTTGTCAGGACGAGCCATAAAGTGGTGGCAAATAAAGTAAAAATGATTTGGGCGAATGAAAAAGGAATTCTTTAGAGCAGGGAAGTAAACGGTTAGGGTAGGAAATGCAGTAGCATACGAGGTGGAAGTGAAAGCGGGAAACGAGAGGACATTTAATTTTTCTTTATTGCAATGCGTTACTGTGTTAATGTTTTACAGTTACTAGTTAAATTGTTTTTTAATGATCCAATTTAACGTAACAAGATTGAAAGGGGATGCAATTCTGGACTTCTATAGGGGACGGGTGGGGGCTGGTCTGGACAGAATTCCTAGTTGGCTAACTGAACACGGAAAGAAAATTAATTCCTAAAATTATTAATTTCACAAATATAAAAATTAAAGTTTTGTGTGGTTATAAATGGGAAGGCTTTAAGAATAAATCGTGGAATATAATCTTATAATGAATTCAGTCGGCAAAGACGTATAGGGCAGGTGATAGAAATTGGTTTCTTCAATTAATAATGAGAGGAAGTACTAACCAGTGAGGGAATTGCGATACAAAACCCTGCACACATTGTTTGAGTATGTCGGGGTAGTATGTGACCCACGTTTATGTGTATGGAATACAGGAGATGGAAGGAACACAAAAGAGGGAATCTAGGTGGATATTTCCATAGGACACCATCAGTAACTGATCCTATAAAAGACAGGGTGACAGGAGGCCGGTGAAGAGGCATCAGACATATATTCGCCATCAGCCATGGTTTAAGAATTACGTTTATCGCATGTGAAAGAAATGATTATATTGCCATAAACTAACACTTGATCTTAGGATTAAGGGGGTGGGAAAATTATTTGTAGTTGATAGCGGTGCCAGAAAAAAAAAATTCTCAAGAGGGTTTCTGAGCACCTTACCTTAAACACTGAAGAAATTTAAAGCACAATTTCATGAAATGCAAAAGTGAGTGTCGAGAAAATTTTCCACCGTGGAATGTGCTACACTATAATTAAATACAAATAAAGATCTTTAGCAAGAATTTATTGAGGCACATATAAAGTTCTTTACAAAAACACTCAACACTCAGTAAATGCCGCAGTCCCAACAAGACGGGACTGATACCTGACGCAGGAGAGGTGTGCTCCAGACGCCACTAGTGACGGTTTTGATAAACAGCTGACAGAGACAGTGTAGCGGTTATGTCGGTCGTGATGGCGGCTTAAAGGTTTTACGGCTCGTCGACGTCGAGGTCATTAGATCCGGATATTGCGTCCTTAAGTTTTAGTGGACTGTTACGCAGGAAATTGGCCGGAACATATATTAAGAAACCAGTCACCTCAACTGATTGAGCCTAAATCCTATGGACTACTTAGTAACTAAAGCCGCCTACCTTGATACAGTTATCCTGTTAGAGTTCCTATATATCTGTGCTTCTAATAGAAGCCCCAAAGTTTAAACAAAGACAGGACTGAGTTGAACCAATGAATACTTTATAGAGAAAACTTTAACTAGTAGAAAATCGGAATGTGCTGGGAAATGTATCATGAAGACTGGCTTGCCCTAAAATGATTGTTTCCCACAAAAACAATTCTTGTAAAAATATGCCAGGTCTCGTGCTTGTACAGTGACAAAAAGTTCTGAGCCAAGTCTGTACTTTACGCCATGTTTCCGCTTCACTTTCTGAAACAGAACGGTTTATGTCAATGTTATATACCGTTTATTTATAATAAAATGGTGACTTTGACATTTTGCATGCCAAGTTCTAGTGAACCTACATAAATTCCTTAAATGTCTTGCTTTAGAGAACTTAAAAGTATACAAACGCCAAGATTTTTCTCTCACATCTTTCGTCTTTGTCAAGTCTTATAATAAATCCTATATATTATGCCCGTTATTTCAGTAAAGATTATCACATATATATTGACCAAGTCATTAGAATTTTTTTTATTCTAAATAAACGATCTATAACAGTGAGAAATCACTCCGTTCCAGAAAGTGAAGTAAATACATGCTGTAAAGTATAGAATTGTCTTAGAATAAGATCTTATAATTTTTGTCACTGCACAAGCAAGAGACTGGCTGATTTTTAACAATAATTTTTTGTGTGGATTTTCATTTCATTTTGTAAATTGATCGCTTATTCTGGGTCATCGTTCAAATGTAAAGGATAAGAATTCTTTCGAAAGAGTGGGCCTAAATGGACTGTCATTCCTCTCTTTCATGAATTCATTTAAAAAAAAAAAAAAACACATCACAATGATCCACACAAAGAAACATATATATTATTTATAAAAGGTGTTTATTTTATGATGAATCATCGTTCTCCTTTCATAATTAGGCCTAACCAAAATCGATAAATGAGATGTCATTTTAAATATTAAGTTCTCCGATTTGATAACATCATTAATAAAGAAAGGATTTTTTCCGCATTCAACCACTAAATGGTACAGTTATAAACTACCAAGGTCACAGTAATGCGATACTTTAGAGTCAAGCTGCCGGTAAGAAGTGATAGGAAACGCTAGATAGCACACAGGCCATGATCGCATTAGCGCTATATCTGTGTTGACAAATAAAAATTTGCTACCGCTTTTCATCGTATATCACTCACAAAATTTTTGTACGTGCCACCTAGCAACACTTACACACATGTCCAACACTAGGGAAAGCAGCTGTAAACTACCACAGTTAAATTTCCCAAGACAGTTGTCATGAAAACATGATTGCCTTTACGGCTAGCTACTTATAAATACAAAATAATAATCTGATACAGCAAAAATTAATTTTTATACTATAACATAGTTTTTTTTTTTTTTATTATTTATTTGTTATTTCATTTCCCCACACATGGGGATGGGCTGGCAGCGGGTGACGCCCGCTCTTCAGCCTACATTTTTTATTACAAGTCTGGTCTATTTGTTACAATTTATCATTCTTACAATGGTTTACAGTATACTTTGTATATGTTACAATACATATTTTAATATATAGCTTTTATAATGTTGTACAATTTTATTTTACTTTTAGAACTTATTGCACACAGTTTTAAGATTGCCGGATTGTTCCATGATAGATTTTATTAATTCTGGTATTTCATTTTCTTCTGTGACTGACAGTTATGATTGAAATGAAGGGTATATTTCTGGGCGGATATGTTGATTGGGTATAGGGAGGCTATTGAAGTTTCTATTGTTTAATGTGTGTAGTGCGTAGAGGTGGAGAGCTGGTGGTATATATTTGTGATATGGTTTTAGTGCGTCTGGAGTTTTGATATGTGGAGTGGAGAGTGGATTGTGTGTGTTGTTTCTGCGTACTGTGAAGGATATTCTGAGGCGTTCGAGAAAGAGCAGGAGGTGCGGAAAGGATATTTTATCGTACAGGGTGTGGTTTGGGAAGGGTAGACGGATTCTGTAAGCGAGGCGGAGTGCATGGCGTTCTATTATTTGCAGTGCCTTGTAATGAGCTGGGCATGCGGATATCCAAGCGGTGTTGGCATATGTTAAAATAGGTCTTACTAATGTTTTATATGTATGGAGTACAGTCCCGGCGTTTAGACCCCACCTATGTCCTGTCAGTCTTTTTATCAAGTTAAGTCGTGTTTTAGCTTTGTCTTTGATCGTCTTTAGGTGGGCAGTCCAAGTAAGTTGGCGGTCTAGCGTCAGTCCCAGATATTTGATTGTTTTTGTGAGATTAATATGTTTGCCGTAGATTGTAATGTTAAAGTCATGTTGTCTAAATCGTCTTGTAGTTCGTCCAAAAATTATTGCTTGCGTCTTTTGTGGATTGATTGTCAGTCTCCATTTGTTACACCATTCTATAAAGCTGTCTAAGTGTTTTTGTAATGCATTGGCGGATTGTTGAAGGTTATTGCAGCAAGCGAGGTAGGCGGTGTCGTCGGCGAATTGTAAGAGGTAGATGGGAGAGAGTGGTTGGGGAATATCAGCTGTGTACAATAGGAAAAGGAGTGGGGAGAGGACGGAACCTTGAGGCACACCAGCATTTGGAGTAAAGTACCTGGAACGGGAGTTATTAATGATGACGTAGGCTTGTCGGTTGGTAAGGAAAGCTGCAATAAGGCGGACGTAGGATATTGGTAGCGCATATAACTGTAGTTTAAATAATAGTCCTGCGTGCCATACTTTGTCAAAGGCTTTCTCCACGTCTAAAGAGATGAGAATGGCCGATTTCTTTTTGTTTAGTTGATTTGTCACAAGTTGCGTCAGGTGGAGAAGCTGGTCGTCTACAGAGTAGTTTGGTCGGAAACCGGCTTGGGTGGGTGGGAGTGGAAGGAATTGTTGCAGATGTTGGTGGATGCGGCGAGTTAGAATTGTTTCAAAGACTTTGCTGAATACAGATGTGAGGCTAATAGGGCGGTATGAGGAAGGTTCAGATTTGGGTTTGTTAGCTTTAGGAAATAACAATATTTTTGATATTTTCCATTTTCCCGGATATATGCCTGTATATAAGATTGCGGTATAGAGGAGAGATAGGATTTGAAGAAAGGAGAGGGGGCATTCTTTTAGGTGGCGGTAGGTGATAGCGTCGTGACCGGGAGCAGTATTTCGTTTCTTTTTTAGTGCCTGTCGGATATCTTCGGTTGTTATAGGTGAATTTAGATCATGTCGTGGCGTGGTCTCATAATACTGAATGTCGGGCGCTAGAGGTGGTAGGTTGGTGTCGGTTCGTTCATGTATGTCGGCAGTCATCTCGTAGTTGAAGTGTGATTCAAGAGGGCAGGAAAAGGTTAGCTCAAGGTGGGTTGCGAACAGGTTGGCTTTTGATTCATCGTCGGGAATGGAGCGGTTGTTGTGGATGATAGGGTAGGAAACTGCAGTTTTTGTTCCAGTTAGTCTCTTGAAAGCATTCCAGTACTGTCCCGAGTTGGTGGTCATGGATGAGTTGAGTCTGTCGCAAGTCATTCGCCAGGTGAGTCTTTTTTTGGCAGTGAGATAGTTGCGTACTTGTCGCTGTAGCTGTCTGTGTCGGGTGAGTGCATCCCGGTCACGCGTGGCTAGAAACGTTCGGTAGAGGCGGCGGGATTCTTTGAGGAGCAGGACTGCATGGGGAGGGAGAGCCGGCTTATGAGGATTTGCGAATTTTCTGGGGATTTGCGTTTCAATTGCGGAAGTCAGCGTGTCATGGAGGAAGTCTGCTGTACTGTTTACATCATCGGCATGTCGGAAGTAGGGTTGGAAATTATTCATAGCATCGTCTATATGTCGTCTGTATTCAGTCCAGTTTGTTCTGTTATAATCTTGAATTTTGCGGATTTGTGATGGGTCGATATGATTTCTGAGTTGTCGAGTATGGTATGCTACTTTGATGAGGACTGGTAGATGATCGCTACCGATAGGATCGAGCACTATGAGACTGGTGCGCCTAAGGAGAGAAGGGGATGCTATGATTATGTCGGGCGTCGTATTAGTAGCTGGTCGTGTCGGCTCTGGTATGTCAATGTCTTGTCCGCGTAAGGCGTCGAGGTTGTCACGTAGAGTTCTTTTTTCATAGTCTGATCGGGAGTGGATATTGAGGTCGGCCATTATTATGTAATTACTAAATGTGTTATCTATATACTGTAGGAAGTTAAAGGGGAGGGGTTCGTTTGGACGAATGTAGATAGTAACAAGGGTGACTGTCAGATATGGGAGGAAAACTGTGACCAATAGATGCTCATTTCTGATGTTTAGAGGTGGATGTATTTTTGCCGGGATGTTGCGGTGATAGCCGATGGCTACACCGCCTCGAGCAATTGGTAGAGGGTTATCTGATCGGGCTATTTCAAAAGGGGTAAGCCGGATATGGTGAGTCGGTTGGAGGAAAGTTTCATTTAAAGCAAAAGCGGAGACATTGTGTGTCTGTAGGAGGTTCTGGAAGAGTATTTTGTTAGTGTTTAGTGAGCGGATGTTGTTGAATACAATATTGTATGTGTTAGTGTCCATTCTGTGTGTGTGTGTGTGTGTGTTGGGTGTGTGTGGTTTATACGAGTGTTTCGATAGGTTGGAAGTAGAAATGGGCACTGTTTTGGGAATACGTAGCTGTTACATTTATGTGGAAAATGTTACGGGCGGCAAGTATTATTTGCTGTAGGGTATGTTGACGGTTGAAAGGATGGATGTTTTGCAGAACTACAGTAGTAAAGCGGATGATATCTTCAACCGAAGGTGGGGGGCGGATAGAGTTTGATGGTGGAGTAGGTGGGTCTATAGGTCGGATTGGAACAGTTAACTCTGGTTTCTCCGCAGGTGGTTTCGCTTTACATTTAAGCGAATATGCAGGATGGTTCTGATTGCAGGTATTGCAGATTGGAGGAGTTTGTAGATTGGGGCAATCTTTATGCGGGTGGTTGGCCTTGCAGTGTGGGCATATAGGATCATTCCGGCAATCTTGTGTATTGTGGTCATTGTATTTTAAGCATTTTTGGCAACGTATTGGCTGAGGTGGTGCGGTCTTGGATGGTTCCACACGGTGACGTTGATAATAGATGGTAGCCCCATTGGATAATAGAAAGTCAACTGTGTTGGGACATTCTGTAAAAACTCTTACCATGTAGGTAGGTCCATTATTGTTCCTGATTCTTAATGCTTTCCTAATCGATAGCTCACTATTTAATTTTAGTTCTTCCTCTACTTCAGCATCGGAGATTGTGGGATCAACTCCCCTGATTACTACCGTCAAGGTTGTAGGACGTCGTGGTGGTTGAGGTTGTTTGTTAGGTTTTTGGTTAAGCGATATGATGGTGGCGTTATCGCCGAAAATTGTTGGTCCTACTTTAGTTATTAAGGTCGTCCGTAGGTTTGGATCAGGGGTTTTGATGATCATACCTTCTCTGGTCGGAATGATTTGGGAGATATTTGAATTTGGTAGGTATTTCCTAATTTGGCATGCTAAGGTTTTGGATGTGTGAAATCTGGTTTCACAGTTTTTCAGGAGGAAGCTATGGATTGCTGGAGATTGATTAGATAGGATGGTGGAGTTGTCGGTAGTGGTGTCCATTTGCTGGGGGCCGAAGATGGTCATTTGAGCATGGCGTTCGTCAGCGGTTGTGGATGTCTGAGGGTTTTGGGGTTTGATGGTAGGGTATGGTTTGCTTCTATAGTCAGGGATTGTAAGTATTTTGCTATATGAAGGTTTAGTAATAGTAGGTGGGAGTTTATGCATACCAATGGTAACTGCTGTTGCTGATGGTGACGAAGAGGGCAGCTGGAGGTCGGCTGCAGAGTTGCGGTTGTCCTGGGAAGTCGAGTTGTCCGTCTCGGTGTCCATCATGACGTCCAGCAGATGTAGAGTGGGCCGAGCAGCCCTGTACGGCGGAGACGCCGCAACAGGAAAACAGACTCAGGCGATGAGGAAGTGTAGCAGTCACGTGGCGAGGCGAACACCAGGAGAGCAGGAAAGTCAAGAGGCGCCGAGTGAAGACAGTGGCAGTCTGACACGCCAAATGTCAGAATCGTGTGCAAGTTGAAGTACAGGCACTGCGGAATGTCTGATACAAGAGATTCACTACAATTATCTCACACAATCAACAATACGAACACACACATATCGATATTTCACGTAACAATAATCGTTTGTCGTTTATTTCTCTCTATGTTGCATAGTTTTTTAATGCACGTGAAATTTATCAACCGATCATACACATACTGACTGCGAGAGAAGAAAGCCTGAGTGAGCGATATAACATTACAGTGACTTACCCATGCTACCCGTCTGTCCATCACCGTTCAGTTAATTTTAAAAATCATCTCAAAATATGTTATTTATCCCCGAAATAGTATTATATGTCTATCCTGATGATACCTAATATTTCCTTGTCAAATTTCATAAAATCTTAGTCGTTTAGTTATGAAAACATAACAAACATTCAGAAAACAGAATTATTTTCGTATTTATAATATTAGTGTAAATGTATGCGTATAAGCTTAGCATTGCCACACATGTCCTTTTCCAGCAGACCGTGGCTTACTTCTGATTGGTGTAGGAGATACAGTGTTGATGGCTTTAAAGGCGGTAGTCGTGTTGTGTGTTTGAGCCACAGGGGTCTCTGTACAGACGCAGAGCCCAGACGAAACGGGTCCCCGTGAATAACGGAGCCGGCGGGAGGGCGAGCGACGATTTGCATGCATCTGCATGCGAGATAGGGTTCCCGCCGGGGCCCTTGTCGTCTTTTAAATTGCCTCCGTGCGATCTGTCCGAGTAATCGGAGTGTGGCACGCGCGGGCGACCCTTCACGGTCTGCCGCGTGCTGTTATTGGCGGAACAGGCGGCGATCACGGCACACTGAAGGTCGACAATTGAGACCGTCTAGAAACTCAAGAGTCTAGCAGCTACGGGATTTTATCCAATGAAAATGATCTTCTGACCAAATCAGCCAATCATGGGACAGCTGGATAGGTTGCCGCAAGTATCTTCTTTTTCTCAACCTGGAATTCCAATTTTTGCAGGCTTAGCGCTGTTTCAATAATGTTACTACCAACGTTTCGGCACACAGCTTGGGGCCGTCCTCAGGATTATTTCGGGCTGATCTATTTCCTGCTGGCGGCTGGCTACACCACCTAGTCGTTTCATCAGCCCTGATGAGAACCCAGTTTTGTACCGACACGTTGGAAATAACATCATCATTGAAACAGCATTAAGCCCGCGTAAATTAAGAGTTTTACGAACATGACGCCCGCTGAAAGCATAAAATTTTATATTACTGAACTGCACCTTCTTTCTCACAAAGCTAATCTTTTTAGTTTCGTACACTTTCGTCTTATCTTGATAGCCAAATAGATAATATAATATCGATATTATTATGTTTAATCTTTTGGAAGTAGTCATGATTAATGACAAGTAACGTGTTCTTTATATTTTGACCACTAGCGTACGGTGCATTCAACAAATCATAATACAGTTAAAAACTGAAAACACGCTTTACAGCGAGATCTTATACATTAGCTGTTATAGGTTGCATTAAGTATGTCCGCTAAATCCCTATTATAAGCTCGTTTTTGACGTCACAATATGCCGTTCGCTCTCACCATCGCACTCTGACTATGGCGTCTTTCCCCACGTATGGAACACATCTGCATATTTTCCGTCACCACTGGGTGTTCGGCTAACGGTTGACCATTCTTTCTATGGTTATCGAATTCCAGAAATCTAAGGAAAACCACGACAGTAGCTATTCGTGTTTACATTACTTAGTGTAGTGAATTCAACTGTCATTACCAACTTTGTAGTGGAAATGGTTGGAGTTCACCGAGCGTGGTGGTGTAACGGTTAGCGTTCTGGCCTCACATTCGGGAGGACGGCGGTTCGAATCCCCATCCGGGCATCCAGATTTAGGTTTACCATGGTTTCCCAAATCACTCCAGGCAAATGTCGGGATGCTTCCTTCAAAAGGCCATGGCCGAATTCCTTCCCATTCCTTGCCCCCCCATCCTTTCCCGTCTCTAAAGACCTCGCTGTTAAGAGAAGTTAAGTAGTTAAAAAAAGAAAGGTTGGATTTTTGGGTTTCACACTTTGGCACTCCACACAAACCACATCATACAATAACAAGCAATTGTGGTTTGGCTAAGGAAGTCTAGTGTTTTCAGGAAATGGCAGCCAATAGAATGCATTAAATCGTAGTAGTCTAGTATTGTAGCGCGTATTGTCTCATTCTGTTACGCATGAATATATTTGGTGTGTGGACTTCTGAGCCGCACTGGATCTCTGCACTCTGGTGCTGAATAGATAAGGCCGAACACTGGAATCCGCTATGTATCCGCCGACGAAACGTAACTCATGCGGCATAATTTATACACGATTCTGTTCATGCATCTGAATTTAGCAACTGTTTTTCATTAGGTGAGGTTTATAGAAAAGTATCCTATGCGAGATGATCAATAGGTACTGAAGACGTCTAGCTCTCTACCTGTTGATCAGTTACAAAGATGCAAGCTTGGAACTTTTGACTTCGTAACAAAAAATTTCACGTAATTCAATATTTTATTTCATCATATTTGTTGTTGCTTTGTTACTATAAAAGTTTTTGAATTTATATAGAAATTACATCAAACAGGTGTCCTGTGGTTTGTTTGATGTACTTAAATAAGACTTCATAACGGTACAACAGATGCAGGACTACAATACTTAAAAGAGTGACCGAAATATTGTAACTGGGTTTCTGCAGGGACTGTTGGTATTTCTTCATAAATCTGAGGGTGAACAAATCCACAAATTAAGAGGCTTACCGAATTCAGAAGCAATTTTCCTTTTCGAGAAGAAAACGAGTTTCTTTGCCCCTGTAAAGCCGATGAACCTAAAACACATGTAATAAGTGTTAATCCAACTCAAGAACGCATTCTTGACTCGGCTAGTCACCCGAGAGCATTTCATACATTCTCAACGCCGAGAAAGACTTCGTTCTTGTTAATACAATGATAGCAACTAGTTTATCTGTTTGTATTTTACTAGGGCTTACAGGTCTTTGGAATCCAGATCACTAGAGTCAGGAGACGGTTGAGGGCAAGAAACTGGAAGGAATTCAGCAATGACATTTTGAAGGAACCATCCTTGCTTGCGCCTGGAATTATTTCAGAATGGCCGGAGCGAGAATCGAACATGCGTCCTCCCGAATACCATGATCGACTATTAACCACTGACCAACCAGGCTCGGTGTATCAGTTGTGACAGGCAACTAAAAGCCAGCTAAATTTTTTCTTTTATATATTGCATCTTCCGAAAAATCTATCCATGACAAATTATGTGGGTAAATATTGCATGCGCCATACGATATATGTTATTTCTCAAGTTTTTGTTCAATATTTTACGGGTAACACAGGCCTCACATCACATTTAATTACAACCACCCATGACCGAGACAGGACTCGAACCGGCGACCCCAGCAATTCGAGACCAACACGCAATGCCCTATGCTACAAGGGTAAGCTGTACTCAATCTTAAATTGTTCGTTAGGAGGAGGGAAAAGACGGGGTAAAAAGGTGATCTCTTTTTGTGATTATTAACGTGGAAGAATTATATTTTTGTCAATTTTGACCATAATTTAAGCACTTAAAAGCTGAGGATTCCTGTAACAAAGTTTCTCAGTTTTCGTGCATTAAATTTTTTGTTTGTTTTTGTCTGTTTGTGGAATACCCCTTCCTGCCTGATGTTAGTATCTGTCGTTGCCTGGCTCACTGGGATAGAGTAGTGTCGTCTCCTCCTCTGGGAGTGACACTAAGCCGCCTGAGTGGGCAGTCTGTCACCGTGCACTGTCCACCGAGCAGGCGCCCAGCAGGGACAGTTGTCGGCAACAGACGACAGGTAGAGCGGCCGTCAACTGCCGCAGACTAGGACAAAATCTGTTCTTGTCAGTCTCACGTAGGGATTACAAGCAACTGTACAAGCGACGTATAGTCCGTTTTTAATGTTCTAAAATGATACCGCGATATCATCTGTTAATTAACCTACAGGCCTGTTGAAAATTGGAACAAATCTGTAATTGTAAAGTATTCATGTTTTCTTTTAGGATTTACGAGGGTGGATCAAATATAAATGACCCTTTCGCAAAAAAAAACACTTTTTTAAAAAATAAATTCTAATTTACATTTTTCTTATTTTTCTACATAGTTCCTCTTCTTATCGATGCATTTCCTCCAACGATGTGGTATTTTTCTTTAATTGCGGTATCATTAAAATGTTTTGGGACGTGTAGCAAACCAATTGCACAAAAATAACTGCACTTCCTCATGCGTTGTGAAGTGCTGTCCACCAAAGAATTCCTTAAGTGGCACAAACATATGGAAGTCGCATAGTAACAGGTTGTATTCAATGAAACTGGGGAGCCAATTGGCTTTTAGAAGACTTTTCTATATGTTTTATATAATATTCAACGTATAACTCCTACCAAACTGACCTCTCCGGAGTTTCATCTGTGCCTCCTCATGGTTCACTTTATCTCCATCCAAATGATATTTTACGTCAAACATACTCAATATCTTTTATCCGTGTTGAATCATTAATCTACGGACCGGTCCATGAAATGAATGATTTGGATAGGGACTGATTTTTCTATGTTTGGTAGAAGCATAGAACTACGTACCAAAAACAGTGTGTTAACTATAGTTTAAACTTTTTTCGGTTGGATAAGAAAGTAAAAAGTAGCGGACCCCATTTACAAAACTTATAAAACATCAATACTTTCAGGTTACCAGTCAAAGAGGAAACAACGAACAACTGGTCATTACAAAACCATTCAGTTTTAATGTCAATGGATGCACCACGTAGATTGTGATCTTCAGATTGTTGATCGTCTTTGTGAATTAAATGCCCTTAGAGAGACCTGCAATCTTTTAAGTTGAAAACTGTTAAGAATGAGGAATACTGGCTTAGACCGCACCACTACCCGTCAGAAAATGCCGTTCTGTCGGAATTATTCTTATGGAAAACATTTTGAACAACATCTATAGTGTCCTGGCTAATATAATCGCGTGTTACTGATTTTCTCTTCTTGTTTTTTTTTATGGCTTTACGCCTCGTCGACATCGAAGTCATCAGATGCGGGATAAGACTGGGGACAAGGAACGAAAAGGAATTTGGTCATTCCTTTTGAAGGTGGAACCATCCCGCAATTCGCATGGAGTGATTTGGGGAAACCATGGAAAACCCAAATCTGGATGCCCGGACGGGGTCCTCTCAAATATAAGGCCAGAACCTTACCGCTCACCCACCAGGCTCGGTCTCTTCATGTTGACGTATAAGTGGATAAATGATGGTGCCTCCTTGAATGTCTTTATAAAACACCATCAGATTGGTAACGATGCTATCGTTGACATGTTTACTTATACGGGATCACCATCTGATTTTGATTCCCATCCGTACCAAATTCCAGTTCTGTCAGTAACTTCCAAAGAGCCACTAGAGTCAATCGATTTAAATGTTCTGGTAACCATCTTTGGTTCACATGGGAGACACTAAATGTTTTGAAATCTGGCGACTGTTAATTAACCCTTTATAACAGTTCCTTTCGTTTCGAGAACTCTCAAACTGCAAACTTCCACCTCGTTTCCCTACAGATCAACCTTTTTTTTTTCTTATTTATTCGTCATTTCATTCTCCACGTCGGGGGTGATCTGCATGTAACACACTTCATTATTTGCAATTAAAAAAAACATTTCGACTGCAAGCAGTCACATACGTCTAACGACTGGCAATAAATTTGGTGACACTTTCTTTTATTTTTTTATCTTCTGGACGTTACATGAAAATTAAACCCACCTAAATTTATTCCTGAGACATTTTTGTTTTACAATGAAACCCATGAAAAATCATGCTATAGTTTTTTCGTTAAACGTAGTCAGCGAAACAGACAGGCAAGTTTTTCTTTGAGATCGTAGGCTTCCGCGTCACTAGTGGGTGGACTGTTTGGTTGATCGGGTGCCGCCGCGTCACTGTGTAAAAACCCAACGTTTCAGCCGTCATACACTGAGCTTCTTCCCGGGCAGAACTGCGACGTTGCGTGGAAAGCAAAGAGATCATGTTTTCCTATATTTTTCAGTTCCCGTATCCTACTGAGAGGCGTTGCTGCATGGGCATCGGACTATTTTCTCTGTTTCCTTCCTTTCGAACTAGTTTACGTGACAATATGTCCGTACGCAGCCTCACGTATCTTTTTATTTTTTACTTTCTTCCTTCTATATGCTTACCAGGTATTTACAGTTATTCGAATTGCTTCTTGCTGGCTTTAAAATACTGGTTCAATCCGATACCTTAACATCTGAAAAATCTTTTAATGTCGTTTTGATTTATTTACTTTTTGATATAATTCATTCAGTTTCCTTATATCATTAAACATACAATTTATTGCTGGTATTCATACTAACAACATAATACACAATTAACACTTATCTTCGGTTATTTTAATAATACATTCCTTCCTATGATCACACAATATTTTAAAAACCATATATTAATTCTTTTTCATTGCTGCCTCGGGCTGTATACATTACATTTAACATATTACTTGTAAAATACAACTTCATTAAAGTTTCTTCTTCGAAACTTCCTCTTTTATTTATTTCATTTTCCGTTCATGCTTTCATTAAAAAAAAAACATGAACATAAATTATCAAGGTTAAAATATATACTCTATGACCTTACTACATTTTAAATATATTTACAACACAAACCATAATTTCCGGTAAGAACTATGTACCCAATTAGATTTCACTAAGTACCCCTTCAAGAAACAGCTCAACCTTGCGTACCCCTTATAACTGAAATGAAAAATAAAACCTGTTCTTCACGATTTATTAAATTTTTATTCAATAACAAACGACACAGAAAATTAACAAATGTTCATAAAATATATTTGGAGATGATAATGTTTGCGTGATTTTTTTTTTTTTTTTTTTTTAAATTATTTTAGTGGTTACCTTAGCCAAGATATCACCGCGCGTACCCTTGAAGCAAAGTAACGTGCCCCTGAGGGGACGCGTACCATCAGCTGGGAAACGTTGAACTAGAGACCTTATTTTACATACAGCGAAAATTGTTATTAGCAACTGAAACCATCTTGTCTGCCATATTGAAACAGTAGCAGACGATTAATCACTACGATATCGAGAGCCCGATTCAACCACGGTAACTTCCCCAGCCACCTACACCGAATAGGGTTGAGAGATTCCCCATACTGCGACTGCTCAGACCAGGCAATAGGAGACATCAATCACATAATTTTTTCATGCAATAAATACCAACAACTCCAGGACCAAATGATGAAAGATCTTGCCAAGAACGGCTTCCCCTTTCCGACAAACGTAACCCTCCTACTTTCCAGCAACAACAAAGTAATACTTAGCATCCTCGCCAGATACTTAAAAGATGGAGGGATAGAATTCTAACCAATCTTGTAAGTTAAAACAGGAAATGACTATACTTCAAACCTAAAGCCCAAACCACAGCACAACCCCACGTCCGTGCAAGCACAACAACTAGCTTGGCAAAATTAACAGTATCCTCACCAATCTACCGATTGAGGCCAACACCAGATAGATCAACCCTCTACAGATGATTTGTCAAAGAAATACGGTGATTTAGATCAGGGGTCTCCAAACTTTTCAGCCTTAGGGCCATACTGATTACTCCAGTAAGTTCCGAGGGCCAAAAAACCAACATAAAATTAGAAAACTTCAGTAAACTAAACTTAATTTGCTAGAGCTAAAAAAAAAAAAAAAAAAAAAAGTCTCCAAAAGTTTAGCTCTCCGCGGGCCGGATGTGGCCCGCGGGCCGTAGTTTGGAGACCCCTGATTTAGATTATTAAATAGAAAATAATGGATATACAGAACCGCCAATTACTAAGTCTAGTTGATGTATTGTCTAGCAACGCTTTTTAGATTACGGTACTTAAGAAGCACTTGAAATTTGAATATTGTAAATAGCATATACATTCAACAAGATTGTAATATGTTTTACCTAATATAGATAAGGAAATGTGTAAATAGATAAGTTACGCAAATGGATGTAAGAAGCTTTGTAAAAATGTAGATTGGCTGTATGGTCTCTAACCGAATGCCAATAAAATAAAAAAAATTTCTTTGCTTGCCATTTTCTCAAGGTGTGTCGCCATACGGTACGATAAGTCTACAATGCGAAGTCAATAATAATGCAGTACACTTTTTTAATTACACTATCAGCACTTCTCAGTTATTCTCCTGATCTAAAGAATTCAGTACGCTGTCTCATAGCGTGTGTAACCTACAGTAGCTGGCATCCCCCACGCCCACACATACGTTGTAGCTATTAAGGGGATTTATTGCGATCGAAAAGACGTATTTGCAAGCGTCTGAGGCTTTGACACGCGGAAGCCTTCCACCCTTTGTACGCAGTTGCGTGTCGTTGGCAGCAGCGTTTGATAGACGGGTTAAAGGGATCCCGTTGGCTTTGCACAGAACGTCACTCACATCGAAGGAATACGAAATTCATTGCACGGTCGAGTTAGCCCGCAGCCTTGCCAGCAAAGAGCGACACAATCAACCGGTGTTCCCTGACAGCTCGAACGAGCTAAAATCGACGACTACTCTTCATCAGAAATAGAAGCTTCTTGCACTGGTCTTTGTCATCTTAAGAAATTATTGATGTAGACATCAGAAATCATTCAACACGTAACACATTGTGAATTTCTCCCTTACAGTTTCATTGATACGAATAAGTTGTATTCATTTCCCTTTTCCGACATCGGATTTCTTCGACAATTCCACATCAATTACCTATATTTTCCGATTTCAGGTTTACCATCAACGCTGTAAATTACCTGAAAATAATAATCTTAATATTCTAGCTCACCATTAATCGAACAATTATAAATTCCACATTTCTCCGTTTTCTCAATAAACTGCAATGCTTTTATAAACTTCAAATCAAACGGTTTATTCATCTTTTACAATTGGACCATTATTAATTAGTCTACTTATGTTTTGTTTGATTTCAGTACATATATCTTAGTTAAAACAGACAACAGTTTATTAATAAAATCGTACTTCTTCATGTCATCAGTCTTGAAAATTCAAATACTACTACAGGCTACTCCAGCCCACCGAAGTCAATTTTTAGTCATTCGTCTAACATTCGAACGTCTTCAATTCTGCTTTGCTACCTGTTCTTACAGCAAACCAAAGATTCTCATTCTTCCTTGTTACGACGTTCTTTGACTCTTTAAACTTAAATAGCACAATAAGTTTATGCAATCACAAATATTTGACCTACATATAAATATGATTTTAACATTAATTTCTATAAACACTGAGGTCATGTACCACACAACCACTTTAGGTAATTCTCGTATCATAACTTTACCGTGAAGTATCCATTAAAACTTATAGTCAAGTTGATGAAAGGATGTAAACCGATGGCTGTTGTATCTGATTAAACTTTTTTTTTTTTTTTTTTGTAACTGCTTTACGTCTCTTTTTAACATCGAGGTCTTTAGAGACGGGAAAGGATGGGGGGCAAGGATGGGGGCAAGGAATGGGAAGGAATTCGGCCATTGCCTTTTGAAGGTCTCTGATTAAACAATTCTGTGACAGAGATGTGTTTTTGGCAACTGGCCTACAGTTTTATATTTTGCCCATTCTTTTCAGTATTCACTACTATTCTTTATTTAATAGATTATAACATTGCATAACTAAAATATTTTTTGTGTTTGTTTTGATATTTAGTTAATATTCCATACTATTTTACCATCATATCAACTAATTTAATCATGAAACGAGTCCAGATAGAACCTTAGCAGTATTTTCTACGTGTTACGGCCTTCAGCACCCTCCGCTGTCTTTGTCGCATCAGTCTGGAGGAGAAGGGGGGGGGGGGGGTGAGGCTTCCTCTTGTTCTCTGACAGTCTCTTTGACTATTTAACTACACCAAAATTTCTAACATCAACACTGCCATCAGTCTCAAATTCAAGAATGTCCTTGTGCAAATAATTTGAACGGTTGTTATCTTCTACATCATTAGTGATTTGTCGTATTTTCGTTAATCCTCCTGCGAACAGTATTTTCTCAATAAAATGAACGACTCCTCGTAGATGTTACGTTAAATGCCATACAGTAGTCATCCATAGTGCTATAATATGTATTATGTTTTCTGGCGTTTTTGTTCGTCCATAAAAAGATTTTAGAAGCAAAAATGAACAATTTTTTTTCATTGGATTACTGTATTTTAAAAGCCAAATTTGTACAACAACAAATATGTGCTAGCTGTTTGAGTTTTATTATACGAGTATTATTAGATAAAACCGCTAACTATTCTAAACCACGTAGGATTTCGTAAGAGCAGCACTTGTGAAACTAAGATTAGTTTATTGTCCCACGACAAACGTAGGTATGGGTTAAGAAGTCGAAATCACGTTCTTAGATAATAGGAAAACATTCAATCTAATACTACGTAACTGGTTCTTACCTCAGTATGACAGTACGGAGAGCAGCTGATTTGTTAAATGCTTGGTTCTTCTAGCTGATAATGAATTACGTGACCTAGGAAGGACGCAAGAATTACACAGAAACCGTGTGGTGCAGTTAATTAAATTGTTTATTTTTCTTCTATATACAAGCTGAATTGTTGTATTGGATGAACAGTTTTTGAAAGTTCCAAAAACGGAAAAAATTTAAAACCAGTCCGAAAAAAGGAAGCTGAATTTAAGTGTTATGAACAGAATTAAAAACCCTGTAACTTTTATTCATGAAGTAAGTATTTAAATTATTTTTATGCAATATTTATGGAAGAACGAACAAGGGTCACCTGAAGTGAAATCGAAGAACGTATGATAAACTCTGTAAACCGAAAAACAAATGCCAGAATGCGTTTTCTAAATCGATTTTTTAAAAAGACATGTATATTTTAGGGAAGCGTTACATTGAATCCTTGTGGACATCACACTTGTAATACTGATACTGCTTATGGATCTTTGTTATTATGGAGTGATAGGAAACACTGATACTTCCAAGAAAATGGCAACGTGATTTTTTCAATGGTTGCTATTGCTGTTTTCTATTTTATTGAAGTTGAAAAGGCAACTGAACTATGAATAAGTCTAAATTTCAATGTGCTCTCATTGAATAATTTATAATCTGCCACTTTGAGGACCCGACTGAAATCTAACAATTTTACAGCCAATGTGATTGAGTCGGGAAGGTAAAAAAAAAATAGGTGTGTGGAGATACTGAACACAGCAAATTGAAATACTGATTCTTGCTCTCCTGTTACTGGAAACAGGATTGAAATACTCTCTGCCACGCATAGAACTATGCAACATGCTGTAGACTTTTGAAATGTCGATCTTAGAACACTTTAACATTTAATGGTAAAGAACGCCTTTATACATGGCTAGTCAAAATGATTGCAGTGATTTCAGAAAATTACTACAGATTTATTATTTGACATATACTTACAAGATTACACAGATATATAAACAAACTGTGAAAGTTTCTTTGAGTGTCTACAGATGCTCAATATGTTCTCCTTTAGTGACTCTGCTCACATCAAGTCTATAATCGAGTTCTTCCCATATCCGATGCAGCATGTCTCTGTCAATGAGAGCAAATGCTTTGGTGATGCGAACCCGCAGGTCTGGCAGATCAACTGGTACTGGTGATGCGAACACTGTGTCTTTTACGAAAGCCTAAACAAAGAAGTCGCAGTGGGTTAGGTCAGGGGAACGAGGATGCCATGACATCAGCTGACGATCAGCATGCTGCACCGGGTATGGGAAGAACTCGAATATACACTTGATGTGTGCAGAGTCACTAAAGATGAATATATTAAGCTTCTGTAGACACTCAAAAAAACTTTCACGGTTTGTTTTATATATCTGTATAATCTTGTAAATATATATCAAATAATAAATCTGTAGTAATTTTCTGAAATCACTGCAATCATTTTTACTAGCTCTATATTATTTTGTACTAGAATACGCTGTAAGTTTCTGCGATTGGAGAGCTAATTTATACATTTTTTTTTACTTTTAACCGGTACGATTTGATTTCAAATTTCATCAAACGTATCAAATTCACGTAGGTAGAGGATTGCGGAGAGTAGAAGATGCGGAGAAAAATACGCATCATGAAAATTAGAGTATGCCTGCAACAAGTACCTCAACAAAATTTTGATTTGTACCATTATTTCAATTTCTTTATACTAAGGAACATGGCCTCCACGGTATGAGGAGGCAGTTTATATTAGTGATATCAGTTTGCAGTCGTTGTGTGGATGCTCTAAAACGTAATCTATTATCTAGCGCAACAGCTGACTCGTAGCCGTAGCAGATTTAAACAGTTTCGGTCTGGTGCTACGTGTAATAAAACATCGGACAAGTAATCTGTGTGGGCCAGTATGAATGAATCCGCGGCCGAGATAAATCGGTCTGACGTTGCTGCAGTTATTGCATCAATTATACACAAAGCAGGGCTGTTCCCACCAGAGGGAGTGGAAAAATGGTTTCAGCACCCCAGAACAATAAGCACCGTGAAAATCTGAAGTGCAGATTTCCATCAATATTGGATTTTAATGTCGTAGGAAATGAGATATTACGCTACTACCGATTAATGAATTGAAAAAGAAAATTTTAGAATTAATCCTGTAGCTTAAATTCATCTGTCTAATAAGCTTGGAAATTATTGTCAAACTAATATCATCCAACTAAAAGTAAGGGGTGCCTCTATTCAGTGCGAATGGCAACAGATCTGTAATGATTTTTACATTTTAGCTTATGAAATGCTGTAATAAATCCAGTTTGGTTTAAAAGCTAGTTTGTATGTTGCAAGTAATACAGTACTGTGCATAAATGTATGTGTTTACAGCTATTCACTGGTGTTGTGGTTTTAGTGCGAAATCAGCCTGTTCTAGTAACCTGTCGCTGATTATGTCCCAAACCACGAAGGTATAAATTTTCGTATTGGACAGTACTTAATTTTAATCATGTATCAACAACAGTCTAATGTAACACTACCGTCACACAAACACTTTAACTTAATCGTCCAGTGGTTCAAAAAGTACAGAATTTTCGAGATTAATCAGACTCGTTCTGGTGCGTCCATAAACTATGGGCTCTGTCTGTGGGAGGAGTGTGTAGGTAGAAAGCTACGTTGCGTACATGAGGGAGGGAGGTGGCCAGAGCCAAGCCACGTAGCTTTTCAATCATATTATTTATCATAGTTAAAATGGGGTAAAGAACACACAAAAGCATGAGGATACTTATTTCAGTCATTTAATTCCGTAAGTAAATCAAATATCTATATACTAACAGTGTTGCACATGCGTGTGGCTTGGGTTCCCCGTGGCTGGCGCGTTTGAACTAACCGAAACACGGCAGAGCCTTAAGATTCGGAAAACATTAAACATGACTCACCTGGTCTCAAATTTGTTCAAAGATGTTACCTGGGAAGTTCCAAGGTAGTGACATTTCGTACTGTTTTGATGGTTTGCAATAAAGCTAATTTGAGTAAGATCACCCGTGTGTGACCATTCGTTAGTAAAATAAATTCCATTTTGTTCTGTCAAGTGGATTTCAGTGCAACTTTAATTATAATGCTCGGTGAAGTGTTATTTCAAGTTTAAGGTGTGGTTTGAAATCGCACTCTACAATTAACTTTACGAAACTTATAGGAATCCAATAAGTTATATATATAGGGGACGTAATTGCTGCAAAAGAAAACAAAAAATTCAGCTGTTCTTAGTTTTTTATGCGACAGGTATAGTTTGTTCTGTTTTATCAATTAATGAACAATGACGAATGAGATAAGCCGAATATTCCTAGTAACGCCTCAAGAATAGAAAGAGCCCAGAAATTTTTATACCCAATAATTGATCATTTTCACGACTGGCTGTGTCAACATTTAATTCAAAATATTTGTAACTATAGAAAAGTACATAATGCAAATATCGTTTGTGTTCACTATATACACAATAATGTTAACATAGTTGGCTTCTACATCTACATCTATACTCTGCAAATCACAAATACTGTGGGTGGCAGAGGGTGCTAAGCACCAATCCTAATTCTGCGCATTCCAATCCCGAACAGATCGAGGAAAGAAGGAATACATAAATGAATCAGTACAGCATCTTATTTCTCTAATCCTATCCCTCCTGTCATTGCGACCTAAATAGGTTGGCGGAAGAAGTATTTCGTTGCACTCGTAACTTAAAGATTTTCGCATATTATCCAGCAAATTCAAACGAAAACGACGTCGTCTGTCCGCCAAACAATCCCAGCCCAACCCACGAATCAGCTCTGTGACACTTACGTAATGACTGTAACTAGCAGTCACGAATCGAGCGGCTCTTCTCTGTACTTTCTCTAACGTGTCAATCAATCCCTTGCGATAGGGATCCCAAATTCCACAACAGTATTCCAAATGCGGACGCACGATCCGCACAGTTACGGGCCCGGCCGATCCAGCTACCCAAGGAGCGCACAGTGGGAAGGGTCCCACCTGTGCCTGCAGGGATGGCGCGCCTCTATCTGTCACCCAGTCAGTAAACATCAAAGGCCCGGGTAGCTGAAACGACACTAGGCAAGGTGGTGGGGAGGCGGCTAGAGCCAACCTGTTGCGCGTGCTGATCCGTACACTTCGACTAATGTGGAGCGGCCTCCAAAACGACACGCCGTGGGAAACCACCTTAACGAAGCTTCCTTCTCATCATATCCACTGCGTTCTTCCGTTACCGTAGTATTCTGTAAATCTGCTGGTTACTAGCATCAAGTTAAAATATAAATTACCGAAATAATCAATTTTATGAATAATTGTAACGCCAATGCAATTGAAATTGTTGTTTTATTTTCCGAAAGCGTTTCGCTTCATTTGCGAAGCATCTTCAGCGGTTCTGTCTGTGGGTATTTATACATATAGTTACATTTGTTCTATTTTACAATTTAACATGAAAATTGTGGGTTACAGATTTAAGCTTACTTACATTTTTCTTTGGTCACATATGCTTATAATTGTACAGCCTTTTAGCATCAGTTATGTTTGTAACTGCAGTATATAATACACATGTTGGTTGCATTTTAGCGATCAATTGCGTAGCACTGAAATACATTGAGATCTGATGTCTTACGTTAGTTACTGTACATCGCTGATTAGCAGGTTTGTTTACCGTTTGTCTTCTGTTTTACTCGGTGGGTGGCGCGCTTTTAAATATGTGTTCGTGCTTAGTCTGGTGTATTATTGTTATTGGCTGTGTCCTTTTGTGGTGTATTGTTGTGTTTATTATTTGTTTTTGAGTACTGTGTATAGTGTTGGGTCCGTCAGGTTTGTGTATTCGTTTATTATGTTCTTTTCTGCTGCCAGTGATTTGTGGATGTGGTAGTTTTCCTGAAATGTTAGTAGTTGTGTTTTGCTGTTATTAATGGTTAGTATTTGCATGTCTGACTCTATGTTTGTGGGCTGGTGATTATGTTCTAGTAGATGTTCTGCGAATGTTGAGTGGTTATTGTATTTTAGTGCTCTTAAATGTTCCTTATATCTGGTTTCAAATTTCCTGCATGTTTGGCCTATATATTGTGCATTGCAGTCATTGCAAGTTAATCTATATATACCTGAATTCTGAAATTTGTTGTTTGATGTGTTGTTTTTGATGTTCTAAATGCTATCCCGAGTCCTTGCTTTTTCAGAATGTTTGCTATTTTGTGAGTGTTCTTGTTTATGTATGTTAATGTGTGCCATTTTTCTGTTTTTGCTTGTGTGGGTGTTATGTTATTTGCTGTTGCATTCATGTGGATGTTTGTACTTGTTTGTTGTAGATTTGGTATATAGTGTTGTTCTTAGTATCTGCTTTTTGATGGTTTTGTTCATTTGGTGTATTCTGGTTTCTTTGTATCTATTTTTGGTGGCTATCTGTATGATGGTGTCAAGTTCTGTTGTGTAGTTGTCTTTGTTTGGTGGTGTTTTGTTTAGTCTGTTGAGCATGTGTCTAATTGCTGATTCCTTGTGTGTTTGTGGATGGTTAGAATTAGAGCTTATTATCATGTCTGTTGTGGTGGGTTTCCTATATATTTCGAATTGCAGAAGGTTATTGTGAGATGTTATGGCGAGGTCTAGGAAGCTGAGTTTTCCTTCTATTTCTTTTTTCAGTGTAAAGTTTATGTTTTTGTGAATGGTGTTGATTTCTGTGTGTAGTTGGTTAACTCTGGCTTCTGGTTCATCTACTACACAAAGTATGTCATCAACATATCTCAGCCAAATTATGATGTTGTAACCTTTGTTGTGAATGATGTTTTGAAATATCTGATTTTCTATATGATTTATGAAAATGTCTGCCAATGTTGGTGAGATTTGGGAGCCCATTGCTAAACCGTCCTGTTGATTGTAATAGTGGTTATTGAAGTGGAAGTAATTTTGTGATGTTAGTATATCTGTTGTTTCATGTATGTGTGTAACAGGAATTTTCTGTTGTTCTTTGAGGTTGTTTGTGATTATTTGGACCAAAGAAAAATGTAAGTAAGCTTAAATCTGTAATCCACAATTTTCATGTTTAAATTGTAAAATAGAATAAAAGTAACTATATGTATAAGTACCCACAGACAGAACCGCTGAAGATGGCTTCGCAAATGAAGCGAAACGCGTTCGGAAAATAAAACAAAAAAAAACAATTTCAATTGCATGAAAGGAAAAGACCATCCCCGGGGCTGAAACGCCTGCCGTTGCAGCATTGCACCCCAGTACATTGTGAGCCAGTGACAGTTCATCAGTCATCACTGGCGAGAGCACGAGATTAGAATTCCTAGAAGACGCCTACTTTTCCAACCCCTTCAATTCGAAACATGAAAAACATTATTACAATATGTAGCCTATGTCCCTCGTTCCACAACTTTGACTACCCAGTTAACATTACATGTGTTGAGGACTGTGCTAGCATTCTTCGAAGAACAACGGGTACCACTGCTTCCCTGGTCTGCACGTTCGCCTGACATGCCGCCCATCCAATATGTCTGGGATTTAGTCAGTTGGCAACTCGTTCTCTCTGGTCCTCCTGAAACCATTGTCGATGCTTTGCGAACGTACCTCTAAACCACGTGGCAGTGTGTTCCCAAGCAGCATACCCAGGCTTTGATTCCATGCTACGACGTTTAGAGCCTCCGATTACAGCACGTGGTTGTTTAACGCCGTACTGAATTCTCACGGTTTAGTGGATTTTCTGTTCTGTAATTCTAATCAGTTGTATTTTGTCATATTTCTAATATGTGGAATAAATTTCATAGTAAGCATATGCCTCCTCTTGGTGTTGAAATTTTTACAAACAGCTGTGTATATGAAGATAAAAGAAGAGAAATCGTATATGCTGGTGTCAATCATTTCAGGTCTATTCATCCGATGTACTCCAGGGGAGCACTCAGCAGGTCCTCAACATAGTCATATTATCCCACTGACCGTATACACACTGTAGATTGGTTTTGAGATCAACCCAGGAGTCTCGTAAGCAATCTGCTGATAGGATATTGTCCACCATGTTGGCCAAATAGAGATCTCAGGGTTTTTCTGTTACCACCAGATCACGAACCTGTTAACCACGCATCGAGTGCCAGACAATGTCATGGTATCTTAACGATAACTGGCGCGAGGCAGGTGATTAAACCAGCCAAATGCATGGTGGTATGGTATCCAGATTACGAGCAAACTCATACACGGAGGATCAATTTGCTCAAAAATAACATCGTCTGCGGTGGTATTTTATTCATATTGAAAGACGATGTTTCGATTCGTTGAAGTAATCTCTTGGTATCTTGGAGATCAAGATATTGCCTGGCGATAAAATTTTCCTGGAAAGTATCGTGTATGTTATCTGGCGAGCAGGTTGAGCAAGCTGTGAGAAATAGTTCGTGCACCAAGCCTTCAGTCGGGAGAACATTGGTTCGATCCACTGTCTATTCATCCAGATTTCATTTTTACCTCGGTTTTCCATGGTTTCTCGAGATCAATTGTTACTTTAATATAAGTAAGGAAAAAAAAATAGAGGAAATATTCACAATGGTGAGGAAGAAGCTTTTACTCCCGAAGGCACTATATGGCGCAACCACGGTGTTACTTACAGGTATTTTATCAAGAAATGTTCGGGGATGAGCAGTTTCAATAACAAAAGTTACGTACTATTTTACGATTCCTATTTACTGTCACTAAAAACAAATACCGCATCCACTAACCTTATTCTCTAAAAATTTAAACCACAGGAACCTTTTTGAAATTCATTATTCCTGTACTGTTACTGGTCGAGAATCTGGATAGTTTAAAATTTCGTTTTGTTGGTTGCCAATATCTGGGTGTTGAATGACACAACAATGTACTCATGTAATGCGAAGGCCTCATCAAAATAATAATAAATTAATTAATAAGATAAATGTACCTTTATTATTTCGATTCTACCAAAGTTTAACGTTTTCTCAGAAAACATATTGTGGCCATTAGTTGTGCCTCAGCGCAGGTTGATTGCTCTTCCAAAAGTCTCGAATTTTTTTAATGTGATCCCAATTAACGCTAGAAAATATTGGAAGTTGTCATTTGAAAATTTAAAAGATCATACGATCCTTGTGTTTCTATGTTCTTAAGACTGACAGTTGAGCGTAAAAGTATCTTTGCACAAATCACCGTTTTGTCTAAAATATGCTCCTATTATTTTCTTTTCACCTGACTCAACAGAATAAATTGTAATTGCGGGATCTACTTGTTCTTTGTTTCTGATGTTAACATCGCAAACTTAACAGGCCGCAAATATAACCTAAACTAATTCCCTGCTCCCATCAGCATTTTCTCACCATTGTCTCTACTACATTACCAGAGCCGAAGAGCGCACTTAATTATCAATTTGACCGTCCGTCAGCCGAAAAATCATATGGCTTCATGTGTGGAGTGGATTTGGTTGCATATAACAGTGCTTTGTTACAAAAAAATTAAAAAGCGATATGTAAATCGGCAGCTCCTGCATTTCCCTGAAATGATTTGCGGACGGCAGAAGTGTGGATTGAGTTAGTATTCTCGGAATGTTGGTCTAGTGATTTATGCGCAGTAATAACTGTTCTCTGGCTGCAGTGTATTGAGTTATTAGCATATGTAACCACACCGCTGGGATTATGATGACATATTAACGTAAAAGATTAGCTTACGAATTGGCAGCACATCAAAACACAATCATTAAATCTGTTGGTCAATATTGCGTCTGATGAAATACTGTTTTCGTTTTCTAAGATACGCCAGTGTAAGCGGTAGAGAGCTTTATGTATATATATAATGAGACAGTAAATGAAAATTAAAAACATTTAAAAAAATGACTTCTTTAACAATCGATCGTTTTTAAACTTGTCTGTTTGTTCGTTTACGTTGGCTGCGATTCACGTAGAAACTACTGTACGGATTTTTTTTTATTATTATTATTTTTTTATGAGGATTCAAACACTGTGCAATATAGGGTCCCAGGATTAAAGTGAAATACTTATTATCTTCATACGACCTCGAAAAATAGGGAGAAAAATATCAGAACACTTAATTGTTTCCAATTACACGATAAAACCTCTATATAAGAAATCCGTCCTTATATTGGATAGTCCAAATGAAGGAACTCTCAGATTAGCGTGCATATAAAATGAGTTTGTTTTGAAAATAATATTTAACAGCAAATGTTAAAAGAATTGTGATGAAGTTAGGGTTTTGCGAATCGATACATAGAAAAGTATTTTGGTTATCGCCTCGAACGTGTCGTACTGTGCCGAAAGTTTACGGAGATAGGCATAAAAACGGGGCAACTGCAAGCCGGCCCTCAATTCATCGTTCAGTACTATACGACCTTTTGAAATATGGATGTAGTAAGGTCAGACAGTAGTCGCTTGGCTCAAAAATTAGCACTTGACATTTTTCAGGCTAGGTAGTGGACTCGGCTCCACGTTCTACATAGGCCTATGCCGAGCCGCATAACCGGTCGAGACGCTAGTGGATTCAATTCCAATGTATTATAGGCAGTACTTACACCATCTATTAAGGCTGATTCGCACTAGGCTAGTAATTTAGTCGAGTACCGAGTAATTTAGTAACTATTCGTGTCTGAGCAACGAAAGTTTACTCGAGCAGTTTAGCCAGTAGTTTATTCGAGTCGATTCATTTTGTTCTATTATATCGGGCGAGTAGCGCCCCCCAATACGCGTCACTGCTTACTAGTTCATCGGCTAAACAAGTCTGAACATGTCGTTTAGTGGAGTTCATTAGATGCCGAAAAAATTACATCTCGCCGGAGCAAAGAAATGTTTTTTAAAATTTGTTTCTAAATATGTAGAACATCAATACTTGCAGAATATTAAGTCCCCGAACTATAAAAAGAAACAAAGGAACCAATCTGCGCACATGGATTTGGAAAATGCAGTAAAAATACCTGGATTTGTTGAGAAGGAAATAAAATTGAAAATTAAAAACATCTGCTTAGTGCACAATTCGATTAATTATTTTATTACAATAGCATATAGAGTATACAATAAGATCTTATTATTACTATTGTTATACGCGATAATCTTTTTAAAATTGCTATAATGTTTCGTAGAATCCTTCACAGATTTCTGTGATGAATTAGAAAAAAGCTGATCTTTCGAGTATAAATGTATGTGTGAGAGTCTCCTTGAACTACATCCAAGGGCAATAAGGTAGAGAACTACCTGTAATTTTGTAATTTTAGTTCTTAAATGGGTAACTTCACGCTGAATTTGCGACTGCATTTTGATTAACACCAAATTTACATAACTTTCTGACTTTCTCAAACCATTCTTTTGGATTTTCTAATGCTAATTCCTTCAGAAGACATTTTGCACCTCCTAGTTCATTCATCCTATTAATCCATTTTCGTACGCACTGCTTTTTTTCTTCATCGCATAAATTTCTTCATCCATCGCTTGTAAAATAGCAATTAACCTAAGCTTTATCAGCTTGTTCACTTTATTGCGTTGCAGACTGTTCATCTGGCAAAATACCACGAAACTTGTGTACTGTAATCGAACGATTTTGAGCAGTAGCGAGTATTTTAGCTACTTAAATATTCATCAGTCAACTAAATTACTAGCTTAGTGTGAACCAGCCTTTATGGAACAACAATGTATTCTGAATTAATAGTACTTTCAATAAAACGGTATTAGTAGAGGGTTATTCAAAAACAATTTGAATTTTTATTTCTTACAAACTATATAAGATACAAAAAAGTGCTTCAAATTATTTCATAGAGGAAGGTTCTGAGTTTGTAACTTCCGCCTATTCGCTGCCGCCAACGGCATTGTTGTCTGTTTTCGTGGAAATGGCGACGACAAGGGAGAAGTCGTATTGTGAGCACAGCATCGAAAAAGTGAATCCATTGTTGATTCCAGTGTTGTTGTGTCACATGTCATGAAAAGATGTACAGTTAGCATCAGAAAGTCGTAAGAGACGGGGGCATATGCAATGGGAAGCACACAAAACGACTTCTCCTCTGCGTCGCCGTTTCCACTTAAACAGAGAATGGCGCCTTTAGCGGAGTGTATGGAACCAAAAGAAAAGGGCTACAACCTTTGAATCTTCGTCTATGCCGTTATGTGTGATACGTATTTATTATATTTTATAGTTTGTGAGAATAAAAATGCAAAAAAATCTACTCTTTATATTTGAATAACATTGTATATATGAAAATAGAAATAGAATGTAGAAATGAAGAGGTTAGCACAGGATAGGATGGGATGGAGGATTGCATCAAACCAGTCGAATGACTGACGACAGCAAAAAAATATGAAAATAACTGCAAAATAAATTTTTTTGCTTATTTTGCTCGCAAAATTTCAAGTGTACTATATGTACCGTACGTCTGTTTATAATTTGCTGTTCAAATACAGAATGGGTCGATATTGCAGACAAGTTTCAAATTAGTAGGCAGAAGTCTTTTTGACAACTTCCGCGGCCGCAGAACTAGTTGGCCCAGGCGAAAATTTCGCAAATGATATACTATAAATAGCGTGGTTGGTAGTTTGTAGTCGGATGAGAGGAAAACCATTTCATTTGTAGCAATTTTTTATTTGTCAACTGAAATACGTACGTAACTAGCAAAACACTATAAAAGTCTCACGAAACAATTCGAAATGATGAAATTTTTTCGTAATAGAAAGAAAAACAACCGAAAGGCTCCTACCTCTAGAATACACAGAGTTTATCAGTATCTCTGTGACATACGGTGCTGCTATCTGGCGGTATGTGATCACTCCTTATCGACGTCAGTGATTCGTAGCAGCTTGACTCTAAACTATCGCGTACCCGTGAACTTGATCGTTCATAATTTTCCCACATACTGGTTGAATTTCGAAAAATTTCCTTTCTTAATTAATATTAAAAATGATGCCCAATTTATCGATTATCATTAATTATGAAGAGAGAAAGATGGCCCGTCACAAAACACACTTTTTAGAAGGAATATATATGATATGAAAATATCAGCAAAATAAAAACATTTTCTTATTTTGCTGGCAAATTTCAAATGTACTACTTGTAAGTCAGTTTAGAATTCATAGTTCAAATACAGAATGTACTTAATATTGGAGAAAATTCTTAAATTTGTGGCAGAAGCCTTTTTAATAACTTGGGCGGCCACTCGCATCTTCGTTTTCCATAACAACAACAAAAAAAAACTTTTTTTTTATTGTCTCCTTTAACTATATGAGCTCCCTACCCTAACCTAATTTTTCAGAATGTTTAATACGACATGTGATGTTTGCGTCAGCGAAACACGCATCACGTACAAATTTGAAGTTGACTTCATGTGACGTTTATAAGCTAGAGCACTGTGACAGTAGGACAGTGCCGAGTACGGAGCTATAAAGAGGAAGGGATGGGTAATGGCGTGTGTAATACAGTAGTACGTGTTACTTTATGACTCGCCAGATCCGAAACTGACGCGTGAGCTGATACGGTGCCAGCACAACACACTGGCTGGATGCTGTCGGCCTTATTTAATTTGCTGGCTGGCTCCCCGCTCTCCATTCTCCCTGGAGGATCGACGCACACAAATAATATATATCTATATCTGATGCCACATGTGACCCTGGCCACACGCGGCTCACTTCTCTTCCGCTTCCGGCCAGATTCGCCATAATACTGACCTTTATTTGTATATGATTTGGCGGGAGAGATATTTTACGCTCTTTTTTTTTTTTTATCTCTCTCAGTGTTTCCAGTCTGCAGGAGGTCGCGCACACAATTTTTCATCCCCGCTGCTTGCTTCCCGCCTTCTTGTTGCTCCACATGACTTGGTTCTCTTTATGCATTACGGGTTCCAGTTTCTGCTGCAGGATTATTGTATTATTTTTCAATAAAGTCTTTTGCCTAAATAACATCCAGCCGTGCTAACTGAGAGTAAAGGCTCGTGTGGTCGCAATAACCTGGAGGCAGAGTTTTTATCGGCTGAGCATTCAGCGCCTGTTGTACCCGCCTTAACCTAACCCGGCAATCCTGCCGGGTACAGTGAACTTACAGTATATCGTAGGCCTATAATCCAAACCACGGAAGCGTTATGGTGTACTTCACATTACACAGTAAGCTGAGCCGTAGTTGAAGGTTGGGTTTAAGGGCTTTTGAAAATTCCAGCACAGACAGGGATTCGAATCGGAACAACTCAAGGCTAACTCCACATTACACTGTGTTAAACGTTTAACTCTTTCCAACGTAACCAATTAACTGTTATTCATTAAGAAATCGAACAAATTAAGAAAAAAACTGGGCATTAGCGAGTCGAATACCCGTAGTAAAATGTGTTTCGGGCATATGTATAAGGTAAGCTCGGCAGCAGTCTCTTGGCGCAAAAATATGTGGTTAACTTACTTTCAGATTAGGCAACACACGTTGCTGCACGCCTTCCGCGAATCGTTCAGTTCTAGTCAGATTAATTAATTTAATACCTGTGCCATTCGTTAGAATGCTTTGCATTAAATGTTAAGAACAGCAACAATTGAATTGTTTTAATGTATAGCAAAATAATCCTTAAATAAAGTTTATCATTTTTTCTCCCAGTTTCCAAATTACAGTTGCCTGAAGCCATGACCGTGTTTCGGGTATGGTCAAGGGTATACAAAAGTTCTCCTTTTTAGGATCAAAGGTCATGCTGACTTTCAGATCTTGCTAAAATACTAACCTAAATTTTGTCATCAAATTCAACGTGGTAATAAATAAATAAACTGGTGACTTAATTACTTTTAATAGCTTTAATCTCAAGTATGATGTAAACTCAAATATCATGTCCAATGCAAAAACCCAACATCCAATGTAAAGACTCAAATTTCTAAGGATTGAAAAATGAGGAGGACAGGAAGGACTTCACTGAATAGTAAAAGTACAGGTACGTATATTCCACGTTTTTTTTAGCCGTAAAGTAGTGCCATACATTTTTAATTCAAAATGAAATTCTAGAAAAGGTTTTGGCAAAACATTTCTTCCGTTTCATGTTACGCTCACAATCTAGGATTTCTAGTAACATCTCTGTTAATTTGATTGGGCGGGTAAGGTCACCGTCCGCTAACGTCAGCTGCAGCCAATATCGAAGTGAGAGCGGGGGTGAACCTACAGTACATAGTAGGTGTAAGTTCTTTAAATACAGGATGCAGTCGTTATTAGGGCCAATAAAGAAGTTCCGAGCTAGTAGCGTTTTTGTGATAAACCTGGTAAAAAGAATTCTAATTCTGACGGCTGTTCCCAACATTAGTTTTCACTACAGACAATAGATTAGGAGCCCTCAACAGCGAAACCTCACGCGTACGGATAGGAAAAATTGTTGTAGCTCTTTTATTTCTACAGAACCACCACACTGACCGATATTTATAAAATGAAACTTGCACCCAACATTACACAGTAAACTGCTAGTTGCAAGTGTGTGGCTACGATACGTATTCATCTAGATTTTTGTTTCGACCTTTGCTCATCGTCAATGTTGAGGGCGTTAGAGGAGGGAGAGACTTAGGGCAAGTAACTGCAAGGTATTCGACTACGGAGTTTTGAAGGAACCATCCCGGCATCTTTCGGGAAATTATGGAGGGTATAAATCTGGATGGCAGGACGGGGATTCGAACACTCGTCAATAAGCGGGGTTGATCTGCTAGAGAGGCACGTAAGGACGAAAGATGGTGAGAGTCACGGAAGCAGATGATTTTAATATACATATATTTCGTAACCTATTAACCGTAATGTTTATGTCTTAGCTTGTGGTTGCCCTGTGCAAATGTTATGGAGGAGGTATATCATACATTACAGTTACCAACGCTCCATATATCGGCTAAGGAACGTTATTTAACTCAACAAGATACCACGAAACTTAGCTGTTCTTCTATAGCTGATAATCAGTTGTGACTTTGTTCTCACAAAGCTCTTAGCAGTTAACTTGTGCAGATGCAATATTGGAGACTGAGTCATGTCCACATTATTTAATCGTTCATTAGCTGCGTGTCATCGTAATGTGGGTTCTAGAAACAGCATGGTACAAGAGGAGATCGAGATATCATGAAAAAACAAGAAAAAATGTTGCTATCCAAAAATACAATTAAGAAAAAAACGGTTTTTCCAACTACTATAAATTGTCGTTATAATATGAAAAGAAAAAATCAGGAATTCATGATCCTAAAAATGGCAATATGTGACGGAAGTTGGATGCAGATCATAGCTTTTAAATATACTTATCACTATGGATTTACTATCGCTTAAGGGAAGTTATATCAAAAATGAAAATAAACATTTGAAGACTCTTCTTGTTAACGTACGATTTAAGAATTATTTTCATATCCTCTTGCATTCGCTGCACGGCTGACTAGACATTTTTTTAAATTAAGAACAGCAACATACGAACAATATTCACTGTCCCTGCTTCACTGCTCGTACAGTCTATAAATGGTGACCTTTGCAACCCTACGCTAACACGCTGACTCCTAAGCTGGCCGTGTCGGCTACTGGCTCGTTGATAACTTGACGCAGCAGTAAAATGACTGTCCGAAGCTGCAGTTGTCAAGTTGCCTACGGCATATAGGTCTCGTTAGCACGGCCCTGACGATGATGTTGTATAACACTTCTGTGTACGGTGTGAGGAGCCGAGCGCACCCTCTTAGCTCTGTTTGCGCTCAATCAGTTGATGTCGCTTTGGCGGGCTTGTCTCTGCGAGGCGCCCACTGGCCTGTGCAATCTCGGAGAGATGTTGTCGCGTCTGGTTGAGCCAACGGAAGCAGGGGAAACTCCAGATGAATAATGTCAGCCAATGAGTGTAATAACTTAAGAGTTGTGAGAAGCAACTGGTCATCTTGAACGCTAGTGAGGGGGTCAGTGGCCTTCCGATTGGGACGGTTGTGTCTTTGCGCAGGTGGTAGAGACGGTACGGCGTGGATAAGAAAGCTGTTGGGTGCGTCATTTAGAAAGTCGTTTTGACAAGTCATAGCTGAAAGCTAATCTGGCGTTGTCAGCAGAAGACGATCAGCATTGCTGTAAGAGCACATGCTTGTGTGACAGGACGATTTCAGAAGTTTGGAACCTGTTCAATTCTTATGTTCCTCGCCGCAATTTGTGTGCTCGTACAAGGATCATCTACTCAAATTGTCAGCTCTATTGCAAGGCCTGTAATAAACTACTTTTCATTGTGTTTGATCTTCCTCTTATCGGATAGTGCCATTAAACAGTTTCTTTTTTAAATTATGAAACAGAATGTCACAATCTTTCAGTGACTAGTGAAAGCTTTGTACAAAGTTATTCAGGCGGAAATTGGAGTCAACAGTATTCAACAAGCTGGCCAGGGAAACACGCCAAGAAACCGTATCCAAAGGCGCCGAAACGCATGTTGCAGTGAGATATGAACTTCTGCCTTTCATAATTCGCCAAATACAATGTGGCGACGCACGCTCTTCCAGCCAACTGGTTACACAATCTCTTACTTGTATCTGCTTTTATGCTGAGAACGGTTATGGTTGACGATGATGATGGATTTAGTAACAGGTGTGGCGACATGCATATGTGAATGAATTTTCCGTCGATCGCGCTGATGGTAATATCCGTAGTTTCATCGTGATGATGTGATGTCACAGGACAGTTTCCTGCTATTAATAGTGGTGGCGATGGTAGTAAGAGGGATTAAATGGTTTGCGGTAGTAAGTTTCACAGATCGCAAGTCGAATTAGATTATTTACAACAAATGGTATGAAAATTGGCCATACAGCACGTTGAGGAATCAACCACACCTTCACTTAAATTTGTTTTTCGTTTTTTGAGGGAAACCGAAATTTATATTCGAACCCGAGTTTTTATGAAAGTCATTCTTTTGAAGAATAATTAATTTGTGCTGTAAAATTAATTTTTGCTGCCTATTATCTTTACACCATGATTGATTGTGTGCGTATAGGTCTGTGGATAAGTATCAAATGACATAGTTATGGGGTCTGTAATATACTGTCTTAAATAACATAATTTTTAATAATTTCTTACGATTCACGAAAATGATGTTACACATTAACGTCTATAATCTGCAGTTACATATCATTTTCTTCGCGATTACCAATGAAAATGATTTCGCGTCGCTCTGTTCGCTTTGAACGTTAGTTGTCTGGAACATTTTAATAGACATCATTAGCAAAATAACTTGGTAATATTGTGAGCTTGATCCATGGAATTTTAACGTTATAATATGAAAGAACAACTATCTTCTCAAAATAACCGGCTTTGGAATCATAGGGGTTACAGCGCTCGTTTCACGCAGTGGGGAACGGGAGCGTGGTTGCTTTTATTCGATTGTTCTATTCATTATGTGCCATTTCTAATGTTCACTGCGTTAATACGAAAAAGATATACGACTTCTTGAGAAAAACATGCGTACAAAATTAATACTAGCTGTATGCCGAAAAAGCCCAATGGCATTTTCTAAAATAAAAGCTTCTCAAAACATCGTTTTGTTGATCGTTCCAGTTAAAAAAAATCTCGAGTTAAAATAAACTGAAATATTTGAAATTAAAACTACAGGTACCGAATAACTGTAGATTTGTTCATGACGACTGGCCACAGTATTCTGTTCAGTAGGGTAATTGGATACAAGACAATCGAGCGTGGTGGGTGAGCGGTTAACGCTCTGGGCTCGCATTCGAGACGACGCTGGTTCGAATCCCAGTTCGTGCATACAGATATGGGGTTTTCGTGGTTTCTCCAAATCACTCCAGGCGAATGCCGAGATGCTTCATTCAAAAAGCCATTGCGAATTCCTTCCCGTTCCTTCTCCTAATCCCATTCCGCCTCTAATGAGCTCGACATCGACGAGGCGTAAACCCATAAGTAAAAAAAAGGTACAAGACAAAATATAATTTAAACAACCAATGCCTTTTGATATTAATTGTTGTTCCTTTTGTTTTGTTAGTGAGTATCCACTTTGTAAGCTCGACATGAGATCTGTGTGGTTTTATTTGCTTACGTCGACGTCGAGATCATTAGAGGTGGGAAAGTTCTGGAGACAAGTGACGGGAAGGAATTCTGCCATGGCCTTTTAAGGAAGCATCTCAGCACTGTCCTGGAGGTATTTGAGGAAACTGTGAAAAATGCAAATCTCGAAGCTTGGACTGGGATTGCAGCCCACGTCCTCTCGAATGCGAGGCCAGAGCGTTACGATCTGTGTGAATGACATCATTTAGACAAATGTTCATTAGTCCGGTGAGCAGTGTAGGGGCCGTTAGTGTTAGTGTCCGACTGAGCACCCTACAGTGAGTTGCCTCCCTGGCACCAAGCGTGGTGGTGTAACGGATAGCGTTCTGGCCTCGCATTCGGGAGGACGGCGGTTCGAATCCCCGTCCGGGCATCCAGATTTGGGTTTTCCATGCTTTCCCAAATGACTCCAGGCAAATACCGGGATGCTTCCTTAAAAAGACCATGGCCGAATTCCTTCCCATTCCTTGCCCCCATCCTTCCCGTCTCTAAAGACCTCGCTGTTGACAGACGTAAAGCAGTTAAAAAAAAAAAGCCTCCCTGTCATAGCCCGCACTTCCTGGTTCCTGGTCCGTTCTGCTCCACTCATAGAGGACTTGCCGTGGGTTTCTTGGTCCACGCCATCGATAACACCACATTTCAACAATTCCTACTTTGAAGATTCGTCGATTGAAACGCGATGTTATGCTACTTTTCTAAAAGTAATTTGCATATTCACAACTACCAAACAGAATTTTTTGCTGTAATATCATTTCTCTTCCACAATTGTACACCACTCACTGACAAAGCTCCACTAGCACGGTGTGTTAAATAGAACACTGCTAGCCCATTTGATAAAAATTGTGTGTCACTTAACACACAATTTTGTTGACCTCGTTCTAGCAATACGGTCTAGTTAATGCAAATAATAAATTTGAAAAATTCAAGGTCCTGCTTTCTAATCCTTGTAGAGATTCTCTCGAACTAAGCAAGGATACTCCGTAATTCTCATTACAGGTTCCGAAAGAAAGGAACGGGCTATCCTACCGCTGACACACTGGTTTAGAATTTCTCATTCGGGAGTATCCAACCTACCTTCGGATTGAGTTAAGTTTAAGCGTTCGATATGCTAGACACGTAGATGGCTAATTTAATGAAATACGAGTACATCAGTTATTTCCTAATGTACGATAACCTCAAACTCTTAACGAATTGCTTATGTCAGTCTTTCTATCCAGCAGCCCTACCGAAACTAGAAAATAAGTATGTAGTACAGCACAATCCTTTTGTGTTAAATTAAGCTACAGCTGCCGTTATTAAAGTTATTGTCAGTTTTAAGATACCGCCGCCTCATCCTGGCAGGAAAGTTTCACCTGAAAGGAACCAAACAAAATAGAATAATAGTTTAAAAATCCGAAATACACGCCACGCTTTTGTAGCAATTTGAACTAAAAGGTTAAAAAAATCTTTAAAAATAAATGTTTTGCTCAAGAGCGCTAGGATGTCTCACAATTCAGTGTAACATTTTTGAATAAGCTTAAAATAAGAATAAAGTCACTTATTAAAAAATTAACTTTAATGTAAAAAAGTGTGGAGTGCTAGACATCAGTAACTTTAAAAAAATTTATCACTAGATGCTCGTAAAGGTAGAGTCGTTATTTATAAGTAGACAGCACTCCACACTTTTTTTTTTTTTTTTTTTTTTTTTTTTTTTTTTTTTTTTTTTTTTTTTTACAACTAAGCTAACTTTCTAATCAGTAACTTTATTCTTATTCAAAAAAGTTACACTGAATTGTGGGACATCCTTGCGCTGTTGAACAAAATTTTTATGTTTAAAGATTATTTTTAACCTTTTACTTCAGTTTAGTAGAAAAGCGTGTATTTTAGTTTTTTAAACTGTATTTTTGTTTTTAACTTTTTAGTTCACAGTGGGAATTTCATTACATAGATATGAAATTGTTGGATTGCTACTAGATCGTAATATGTTTGCAAAATTTCAAACAATTCGGGAGTCATGAAGTGTGTGAACGTTGAAATGGTCCATTGCAGACAACAATTTTTCTGTTGTAACTCTCAAAGTAATGAGAATATCAGGACAAAGATATGAAACTGTTGTATTGTCACCGGTTCGGTATAAGTGTGCACGATTTCAAACAATTCGGACGTATGGAAGTGGGTGAACATTGAAATGGGAAATTCCATTTCATTCAAAAAAAATTCTGTTGTTACTATCTAGATAATGAGAATATCAGGACTTAACTATGACATTATTGTATTGTCTTCACTTCCGAATGTATATGAAAAATGTCAAATAATTTGGACATCTGAAATTGGGTTCAAATTCAATTTCAAAATGCCATCACATTCAACAATGTTTCTATTGTTACTGTAAAAATTATGAGAATAACCGATAGTGCTATGAAATTATTGTATTGTCACCAGATCTTAATAAGTGTGCAAAATTTCAAACGACTCGGAAATGTGGTGAAAATTGAGTTTGTGAGATTCTGTTACATTCATACATGCATATGTACATACATACAGGTCAGACTAATATTAATAGTGTAATGATGCCATAAATATAATTTCTAAACTACTCAACTCGGTGCAACCTGAAAAGCGACCCAACATCAACAATTCGTTTACGATGAGACAGATAAACTGCAGATTCCTTCTTAATTAGCGATTATCCCGGTAAAACAATGTGACGTTTGCGTGCTGCAAGTTATCGACGAATCATATCCTATACACGTATAAGCGACCTTATGTTGGTAGCATTACACGTTGGTGCATTTAGGCTATGTAAGTTCCGCCTAGTGCAGTTCAATACGGTCGACGACTTGTAGTCTGCCAGCGTCTTAAACTAGACGTCCTATCTGCAGAGGCGGTGTTATGTTAGTACCACCTAGCACAAGAGCGGTGAAGAGGGGAATAAATGTATTCATGCTATGCTTTAATAATGGAGAAGAAACTTTTTGAAATAGTTGAATTCAGTATAGGAAGAACTGTATTGAGATCTGTATGATATGAATGAAATTACTGGATTGTATGCATACAACGGGATGGACACAGTTCTTGATTAAAAACCTGTGACAGGACGGCCGAGAATATTAAGTCTGACTGGTATCGGCTTACACGTTATTCTCGGTACTCGCTAAAATAAGTTATTAGCTCATGGTCATGGTCTTTCGCTGCCATTTCGAGACTAAAATTTGACCGTTACTAACCTCTTGATTTAGCTTTCTCTTCGTGGGTCACTTAATTGAGAATTAGTATCAGCATTTGCTTAGAATTGGTAGGTAACTCTTATAGAACTACGCTGAAATAAACAGATAGATCGTGTTGTATTTTCAACCCAAAAAAGTTAGAAACTGTATCAGGGACCGAATCGCTGGAACATTGGATAGCTGCATGATTATATTTAGTCCGTCTCTCAAACTCTTCTTTGTACGCCCCTTCTGCAACCGGAACTGTAGAGTCTGAAAAATATGTTACAGTATTCGTTAGTAGAAGAAATCTCACAACAGGGCGAATAAATATGAAGGTTAGTGATATCCATGTCGTGTACTCCTGATCTTGATATCGCTAGCTGCACTCCAAAGTCGTCACGATTTAATGCAGCTTGGTTCCTAGGCGGAACATGCAGTCAGGCCATTTAGTTCATTCGATTGTTCGATTTCAGATAGCTGCCATTCTTTATGGGAAAATATTTGTGAAAGTTAATGCATACAAGTCTCGATTCTCATAGTGGAATGTCAGTTACATTAGCACGAAAACTGCTTGAAGAAATGCTAATTATGTCAGAAATAATAAAAAAATGCAAGCGAGACATTAGCACTATTCGCCAGGTATAAAGTTACTATTATTGCTTATATACAATTTTTATTAATTTCTAGCCTTATTCGTTAGCTTGTATATCTATACAAAAGAAGATCTGTCATTGTTTGTTGTTATTTAAGTAAATTGGGATCATTAATTTACTAAACTTTGGTACTAATAATTTAATGAATAATAATGAAATGTAGTCTTCACGGTTTTTCCGCCGTATGTTGTTGAAATGCGACAACGAGCTTTCGGCGGCTGACTCTGCTGCCATCTTCAGATTGGATGTTGGATGTGAAAGTGTATTATTGAGCTAATCAATAAATTATGAAACTTTCTCGTGATTGAAATAATTCAAAACATTAAGTAAAATTCCAAACCTTAATGGAAGTTTGAATTAGTTTGACAATACAAAAAATCTTCATGTTAGAAATCAATCAGCTTAACGACGTAGGAGATGATGAGTTATGTGGCACAATGTTTAATATCTGCTGATACAATATTTGTTGGAAGTTGATTCAGACTGAGACATATTGCCATTTATTTGCATTAGAATACATGTATTACACTGATTATTTTCAAACAGGTAATAATGTCAGGATAATAATGGACATATAGGTTTATTAAAAGGAAATTAGAATATTTTATTGGAATTCATTTCAATAGCGAGCAGGCCAGTCTTCGCACGCGCCGAGCTGAGAGCAGTATTGTTTGCTAGGAATGTGCTGAGACGCTGACTCGATCGATATTACTAGTTGGAACTGACTCTCTGGCGTCAATAAAGTTCACCTTTGAGGTACCAACGAATTATTAGCTGACAGTAATCAACGAGTAAATAGCGCATTTTCCGCGGGTAGCTTCCATCAGCCAATGTGGGTTTCTAACAGTAAAACCGACTCTCTTTGCTCTAGTCCAGCGGTTCTCAAACTTTTATGCTCCGCGAACCCCTTTTAAATTTTCCAGACAGTGGCGAACCCCCTAAAAAATTTTTTAAAAAGAGCTTTAAAAAAGATAAGAATTTTTATTTTCATAAAAGTAATACACTTATACAGAAGATTGTTGTCAGTTAATGTGATAGATGAGCTTGTTTTTTGTCGCATGTTGAGTCAATATCAGGAACAGTTTTACTCAATCTCAGTCTCATTTCATATTCGACATTCATTCGATTCCTGTATTTCGTTTACATCATAACCAGGTGTGAAAACCCACTCTCACATAAGTAAGTTGTCACGACGGGTAAAAGGAAATTAACTGCTTTACGTGAGAGCTCCGGATATTCTTCCTGTCTTGCTGCCCAAAAAGCAATTAAAGACATGTTTTTAAAATCAGCATGAAGAGTACGATCTGTGGACATTTCCAGCAATCATTCATGTTGCTTAATGCTCAAACCAGAATTTATGCTTTTGGTTGTGACCATAAATGGATTTCGAACCCATTCTTCAGCATTACCGATATCTGGAAAATACCTTTTCAGTTCATCAGAGAGCTGAGACAAATGTACAATAATTTCAGCTTTTACATCGGCATCCAGTGATAAGGTGTTGGTCGAAACAAATTCATGCAGAAGAGGAAAACATTCAATAACACCTGATATCATGCAAGTTTTTCCAAAATTCAATTTTTCTTATGAGGGCTTGTATTTTATCCTGCACAATGAATATGTTACACGTGGAGCCTTGCATAGAAGCTTTCGTTTCGTTGAGAGAAGAGAAAATATTAGCTAGATATGACACCCTTATAAGCCAGGTTTCATCTTCAAATCTTAACTTGAGGTTGAAGTCACTGTCCTTCACAAATAAATAGACTTCATGACGCAGTTCAAAAAACCTAGCTAACATCCTGCCTCTTGACAACCAACGCACTTCACAATGTAAGAGTAATGAAACATGTTCACTGCCCATGTCCCGACATAATAATGCAAAAATTCTCGAGTTGAGCGGACGTGCTTTTATGTAATTTATTATCTTTACGAGCTCTGACAATACTGTTTTTAAATAATCAGGCATTTTGTTGCACGCCAATGTCACTCTGTGCAATGCACAGTGCATCATACTTTTGGCTTCAGGAGCAAGATGTTTAATTCTAGTGATTAGTCCAGATATCCTACCTGTCATGGCCTTGGCACCATCAGTCGAAACACCAACACACCTTCTCCAGTCTATGCCATGTTCTTCAAAAAAAATCATTGATGACGTTGAAAATATCTTCTCCTTTTGTCGTAGTCTCCAAGTTCTTGCATAGCAGAAAATCTTCTTCAGAAATGTTTCTGTGTACATATCTAACAAAACTAAGTACATTCGGCAGTCCAGTAATATCTGTTGATTCGTCAACTTGAATTGCAAAATAAGTATTTTGCAGTCGTTCTGCTAGTTGATTTTCAACATTGAGTGCCATGTCGTGAATGCGCCTGGCGCATTGTGTCATTTGAAAGTGGTATTTATCCAGCAATTTTGCTAATTTGTTTCCTAGCACGCAACTGACCATATCTTTAGCAGCTGGCAAAATTAATTCCTCAGCAATATTGTATGACTTGCCGGTCTTTGCAATTTTGTATGCCACTAGGAAAGACGCACGTAAATAATCAGCGTTGGTAGTTGCAGTATTTGTCACAGTTTTTTTTGAAGATTCCAACTCCCTCTTTTTTCGAACAAAAAAAATCTAAAGATTTGTTTACGTACTGCTGATGTTTTGTCTCCAAATGTCTTCGCAGCAATGATGGCTTCATCGAGCTATTTGCGAGAACTTCTGAACATATTACACACTGTGGCTCTGGGTACTGGGTGTCTTCTTTGCACACAAATCCAATTTTCAGATAATATTCATCATATTTTCTTTTCTTTGACGATGGAATGAAGTGTTCTTCTGGTTTACTTGTTTTCCGCGTATTTTCTTTCGAAATTGAACTTTCAGTAGACGTAGACACAATTTGACTCAACGAACTGGATAACTTTTGAGTATCTGGGCATTTTCCGCGTATTGATCCGGTTTTTAACCACTGGTTCATGTTTTCACTTACTTTTTAATAAAAATTACTTATCAACTTTATTTCAGCCGGCCGAAATAAGTGCGCGCGTGGAGTACCACTGACTTGAGAAACAACTATACTAAACAATGCCGCGCGCTTTTTGTCACAAATTATTACGTAATTTCAAGCCATTGTAGCCTTTTCTTAAGGCATTATTTTCCGCCCCTATTGTTACCAAACCTAACACGATTGTGAGTGGTGCCGAATAATGGAAATATATAGCATAATGTAGAATTTGAACCTTGAAAGATATTTGGCGTTCAAAAATTTACATATTATCTATTAATACTTATTCGGCACATCGAGTGAAAGGAGCGATATTTCTTTGAAGGCATTGTATTAAATGATGCATGTCACACGCGTGATACAATCAGTCTGCCACCATTACGTAAATCTCGCCGCGAACCCCCTATGATCAACTCGCGAACCCCTAGGGGTTCGCGTACCACACTTTGAGAATCGCTGCTCTAGTCTGTTCACCATGTAGGCCCTGCAATATCATGAGGGCGGCATACCATCAGCCACTTAGCTTGCCATCCAATCATACAATAATCCATTAGTCTACGAGTTATTACTCAATCAGATGCAATTAGCATCTCAAATAGGCGCTGTCGGGAGGATCCTCGCAGTCATGTTATCGGCTGTTTGTTCACGGCTTTCAGTGACCATTAAATGGGACCTCATAACCGTTAGATGCCTGTTATAATTCATCTCAGCTGGTCATCTAACACGCACCAGTCTTCCTCTATCCTGTTTGCCGAACCTACTATTCGGCTGGTGTCATATTATTCCTGACAAAATACTTTTTACCAATTAGTCCACAAGACGCATCAAGATAGAAGAAACTTCTGCAGCTGCAAGAACGCCACGAGGTTAGTTAAACTCTCCTCTAGAGTCCCACCACAGTTAAAGTCCACAACGAACCCAAATCGACCCCTCAGCTATCCTGTCAGTCAGATATAACTCTTACAATAATGCTATTTGTGATTTATGTGTCTCATAGTTGCAATTCTGCAGGTCGACCGCTAGCTATTGTTGAGAATGTTGACGTAAAGGCCAGACAAAGGATAGTCATTGATAGAACACAGGAAAAAAAATGTAAATCGGTTAAGAATGAAAAAAGTTTTGGCAAACAAGAAGTGCATGTCTGCAGAATGAGAGAGAAAATCGCGGAGTAATGCAGCGAAACGATCTGTCTGGCAGAAGTGGTCGGCCTTCGTCTCAACGTGACTGGCTTTACACTCACCTGCTGTCTGCTTCTTAATTGCTCTGAGTCGGCACGAGCCAGCTCTCCTTGCACAGTAATGGATGAATATAAAACTCCACGTCTATCACACCTGTTGACGTCAGTGCGAAAAATATCGATTTCGATGTCTCGGCAGTTAAAGTTTTGGTGGGTCAGGCGACCCGAATTTAAGTGTATCAGTTGCGATTATATCTTCCGTGCTATAATAACTTGATTGCCTTCAAGAAATTTTATTTCACCAAGTAATTCACCAAGCCCGGTGGGTGAGCGATTAACTTTCTGTTCTCGTATTTGGGAGGTCGCCGATTCGAATCCCTGTCCGGGCATCCAGATTTGGGTTTTTCCGTAGTTTCCACAAATCACTCCAGGCAAATGCCGGAATGATTCCTTCAAAACGCCATGGCCGTAATCCTTCCCTCCTCTAATCACTTCGACGTCGGCGAGGCGTGAAACTATAACAAAACCTTCATTCCAGTATAAGAGTCTTCAGTTTTACCCGTAGACTGAAATCAGAACGCACCTACGTTGGTTTAGAAGTTGTTATCGGGACCTATTAAAGCAGTAGCCGCAATATCTAGCTTCTTATTTAGTCAACTCGCCTTGTTATTAAAAGTCTGGAATAGTTTTTTACAGTTACAACTTCGTAACCATGTGTCACTGCCAACATATCGTTTTCCTCAAGACCCTTATTGGTACATAAGGTTACCGCATTTTCTTTTACAGTCTGCATCATCATAACTCATAATAACTTGTTCCTGTGTCCACATTTTTCAAAGTTCTCTTTTAAAATTTTATTTGAGACTCGTGTATACATCTCCTATTACGTTCTTCCTACCTTCTTCAGGGTGTAGACCCTTTGTACAATTTTAATACATTTACTCGCAACTGTTTATTGTTGTTAATGCGACCCTCTTCCATTCCCTCTCGTATCTTTGTTCTCCTAATGGTGCATTCCTTTAGAACAATTATCTTAATGCGCCATTTTACATGGAACTCCTGGCATAATAGTATCTCAGTAAAAAATTTACCAACTTAATAGGAAAAATTTGTTTCTGTTTTTCCCGATTATTGTTCCAATGGTAGTCTTTAATTAACTCTTCATGATGAATTTGTGACTTAAACACTCCCAAATCATTTGTAAATTATGTGTGTAATTAATGTAATCTGTGTAATAATTTTATGAACAACGATTCCACACCATTAGTAATTTGTATAATCTTTGTGGTAGCGCTTAAATTGGTCGTTTTTTAAGTTTTACGCGCGAGCAAAGGGGAAAGAGAACTACTCGGCATCGGTGTGGTGTGTAATATTTTGTAATAAGAATTTATAGCAAGCGAGAATCTGCTTCGTTGCGGTCATACATGGGTAAAGATAATAGATTCTTTTAAAAATTGTTCATTTATGAAAATTTGTGAACTGTTATTTTACATTTTATACTTTTCGTAAATAATCGGAGTTGTTTCATAACATGGGTTCATTCATGATTGTATATATATTGTGCCTACATCCTTACATAGCTTCAAATCCTTTTGATAAAATTGAGGCCACATCTTTATCCTGAATGGGGCTGCAGTATCCTTTTGGGATGGACGGGAACGGTAGAGCCACGCCAAATCCATGAGGGTCCGTGTTATCCTTAAAGAACCTAAACAGTTAATCAGTCCGACACATCTTGGCTACCTTAGCCAGGATTAATTAATCCGTCACAAATTGGTTTATCACTGCCAAGATTAAGCAGTATGTTCACAAAATGAAAAGGAGTCGTCTTCTTTCATATTTTATTCATAAACAGTAAACTGATCTTGCGTTAGCTGTATTAGTTAATTATTACAGTTAGCAGAGTTTGGATAAAAATTAATTTAGAACACAATCCGAGTAGTATATAAAACCAATGAGGCTATTCGATTGATCATAGCATTTGATTTTGGCTGAGGTGACATGAGTTTTGTTAAAGCTTTTCTTTATTAATGTGAAATTGCGAGGACGTTACGTAATTTGGATTCAACTTCAAAACTATTGGTTCCCTTTCCGTGGTAGGAATGTCCTGTTTGATAGCGGCGACCGAACAGCCGGTAAGAAACTCTACCGCTAGAACATGAAACTATTATATTATACAACTAGCTGAGGACAACCCGCTTCGCTTGGTATGTTTTTATTATTTTATTATTATTAAAAAATTAAAAAATATAAATGTCAACTGATATATATTTATTTTCCACACTTCACTATTCACTTCCCAACTTTTCTGATATATGTACACTTTCATTTGAAAAAGTAAAAGATATGATCAGAGATAACAAATATGCTCCTTTACATTTTCATTTTTTTATCGTTTTATTTTAAATTTTCACTATGCATTATTTAATTTTTCTTTTATATGCACATCATTATTTATAAAAGTCAACTAATATATTTTTTTCATTGCAGACGTCTTGATTCATTTTTTAAGTTTTCTGTTATACAAACACTTTTATTTATAAAAATTAAAGATACTATCCAAGATAGAATTCGAGATTCTCAATGGAATTTATTCTTTATTTCTTTTTTTTTTAAATTTCCATACGTCATTTTTTAATTTTTCTGCTATACGGACACTCTTATTTATAAATTTCAACTTATGCATCGCACCACGCTTAAACTTTTATTTATAAAAGCCAAAGATACGAATCGAAATTGCAAATTTTCACTTTTACATATTGGCATTTTACATCTTTATATGTTGCGTTTTGATACTTAAACACTCTTATTATAATTTTTCAGCCACACAAACACCAGTGCTTTGCGCTAGAAACATCAAATAATACTTAAAATACATTCTTTGAATTAAGAAACTGTTCTACGGCGAACAATGACAAATACAGAGACACACAAGTAGTGTCTAGACGTGCGTCACTTGCCACTTTTTCCCCATGTATTCCTTATGGAGGTGCGTCAGTTGCCAGTTTTTGGACCCCCCACGTCGCGCAGGTGTTCGCCTGGCCACGTGCCCACCATAAATCATCAACACCTGTCATCAAGCTGTCAAGAAGGCCACGTGCCACGTTGTTACTGGTCATAAATCGTATTCTAATGAGTGTCGTGTGACCAAATCGTCTAAATGGCTTTATTATTTTTTAAACCTTAATTACAGTACAATATTCACTTTAGTATTACATTCTTGTGGTGTGACGTATCGAAGGCGGGCCGGCGCCAACTTGCGGTCAGTTTGTGGTCATTCCCGCCCCCGCCCCCGTCGCAGCGGACGCACGTGCCGCGCAGGTGTTCGCCTCAGATCATAAATGGGAATAATATGCTAATGAGGCTACGCGGCGGGGATTACGTAATATTTCAGGCAGTGCAAGACCCCACCCTGGGGGCACAAATCTGTACCTAGGTGAATGTGTATGAATGTTTTGCAAATAGTGTTTGTGTGTGAAGAGGAAATATACCGTTTATCTGTGTATCTAGTTGGTAAATATATACAGTGCACTGCTTAGGTTGCTGCAAAAACATGTATACCAGTATAGTTCAAATATTTCAATGCTGTACATATTTAAAAAAAATATGGAAAGTTAAAATTCTGCGTCCTCACGAATGCGAGACCAGGGTTCAGATATAGACGACATTTCGTTTATGACCCTACCCTGGGGGGCACAAATCTGTACCTAGGTGAATGTGTATGAATGTTTTGCAAATAGTGTTTGTGTGTGAAGAGGAAATATACCGTTTATCTGTGTATCTAGTTGGTAAATATATACAGTGCACTGCTTAGGTTGCTGCAAAAACATGTATACCAGTATAGTTCAAATATTTCAATGCTGTACATATTTAAAAAAATATGGAAAGTTAAAATTTATTCACAAATTCGCCTATTCCTCTTAGGCAGGTGGTCGTGGGTTCAAAGTTCTAAAACATATAAATTAAGATTTAATCTTTAAATAGTGTTACGGCATATCAATTTACAAGTAATTTTTCTACCAAGTGCAGAGAAATTTATTCTATGAGAATCTGTCGAGCCGTTTTCGAGATACTAGTTTTAACGTTATATGATGTTGAATAAGCCGCCCGCCCGCTGACTTGAATGAATTTCATATACCCCGCAGCCAGCAGGCCATCCCAACCCTACCTGGAGCCGCACCGCAATGTATTATACTGTTTGGGCCCGCACGAAAAAAAAAATCCCATCGACCGCCATTAATTTCTTTGTCCGCCCCATCTGTTTTGAGAGGTGTCCTCCTAACAAAACGTGCCGCCACCCCTTCATGATATAATAATTGTAGATTGCACATGAATTCAGAGTACAGATACATTATTTTTTATTCGTTGAATACGAAATAACGAAATCCTTGATAATTTCCAACATGAATACGACAAAAACATTCTGAAAGCTGTGAACATTTCAACGATTGGGCAATAAATCTGGTATTTCAGATAGTGTACTAAGTACCTAGGTTATATTCCCAAACATCGCCACAGTATGTGTGGAGTAAGAACAAACGACATTATTGATACTGGCTGGTACTGTGAGTAAGCATTCAGCCACGGCCTTTTGAAGGAATCATCCCGGTATTCTCCTGGAGTAATTTCGGAAACCATGGAAAACCGAAATCCGTATAGCCGGAAGAGGATTCGAATCTTGCGTCCTCCCGAATGAGAGGCCAGAGCGTTACCTCTCACCCACCACGCTCTGTCACAGAATTCTCACATTTACTCAATAAAGAGGGCGACGGCTGCAGAAAAACCTAATTAACCCACAGAAAGACTTGGGATATCAGCATCGAAGGGGTCAGAACCGGGAAAAAAGCGTTAATAAGCTGACTCTGTCGAAATGAATTTGCTTCTCCCTGCCATGTGTGCTCCATTTCTTTTTCTTTATGGGCATGAAAGCTGTACCGAGAGAAAAGAATTGAAGCTTTCGAAATGTATTTGTATCGTCGTCTCTTACACATATCTTGGGGTGCTGAAAATCTCAAACGAAGAAGTACTTCATAGGATAGAGAAACAGAAAGAACCGCTCCCCTATGTGGACCGCTACATACAGGCAGGAAAATACTTTCTGGATTTTCTATAGCCAATTGCTCTCATTAAAATCTAACTATTTACCAAGATACTTCAGACTTTTATCAACGAATACTAACGCGTTATTTTTAATATTATCACTTTCTATGCAGAATCCGACTTACACAGTTCTTTCCAAAAAGTTATCGCACATCAGGTTTCAGTTTAGCGTGGTACGTGAATAATCATTATTATTTATAAATGTGTTGTTCTCGAGTAGGCTACTAGATGAAATGTGAAGTGATAGGATGATTTCTGAGATCTTGTCAAACTAAGTAGCTCATGGATTGCAGTGAACAGTTGTAAGTGTAAAATATAGATTTTCTAATGTCAAGGTAGTGGCACTGATGAAACTCGACCGAACTATTTTCAGTGTTACGTTTTCCTGTTTGTTTGAAAACACAGAACTGTCGAGGTCATTAGAGGCGGGATGGGACTGCAGACTTTGAACTGGAGGGAATTCGGCCATGGCCTTTTTGACATTCACCTGGAGTGATTTAGGGAAACCATGGAAAACCCAAATCTGGATGCCCGGACTGGGGATTCGAACTGCCGTCCTCCCGAATGCGAGGCCAGAACGCTAGCCGGTTCACCACCACGCTCGGTGAAATTAGCAGAAATGATACCCCCATACTAGTAGATTAAATATAAAAATAGGATCGAATGCAATTGGAGAAGTAAGTGAATTCTGTTACTTAGGAAGAAAAATTACAACCGATGGCCGAAACAAAAATAATGTTAAAAGCCAGAATAGAACTAGCATAAAAAACAGCCTTCATGAAAAAGAGAAATATTGATCTGGGAATTTGAAAAACTTTTTAATACTTTATGTGTGGGAGCACAGCACTTTATGGTAGCGAAACATGGACTTTATTACGCTTTGTGTAGTATGCATCATAGAATGCTCGATTACTCATTACATATAAGGTCCCATATCTGATCTTCACTCTTCAACTAGCTGGCAGTCAAACATGTGAAAAATTCCCCTCACTTTACACTGATTTCAAAATGTCACAAAAGAAATTCACCGAAGATAAGTACCCACTAAGTTATAGATCATGTTAGATCATTCATGAAATTTTTCGTCAGTGCCTGTATACGAGTCTGTTCCGAAGACTAAATGTATCTCGTGTACAACTTATAAATGTGTTGTTCTCGAATACTAGATGAAATTGAAGTGATAGGATGATTTTTGAGATCTTGTCAAACTAAGTAGTTAATTTCGACTTACGGATTGCGGTGAGCAGTTTTAAGTGTAAGATGTATATTTCTAATGGCTAGGCAGGGACAGTGTTCAAACTCGACTGCAATATTTTCTGTGTTACATTTCCTGACTGTTTGAAAGCACAGAACTGTCGAGGTCATTTTATCTAATATTCTCTCCACGAAAGAAGTCATCGATTGACATGGGGAAAAAATGGAAGAATGCATACTTTCTGCAGAAACAGCGGTTACAGATGTATAGCATATTGTCATATCTAAAAGTTGTCACGAACTGCACCACTCAAGAACAAGCTAGGAAAGGTACCAAGACACAAACTTTGAAACTATATACCTTTTAGGACTTACAGAATATTGACAACTTATACATGCACACACCAGTGTCAAGGGTCATGAAAATATTAACAGATCTTTCAGAATTTCTTGAGTTAACAGCCAGATCCTCATTCTGTTTCTATTTTACCGCATATTTTGACAAGGCGTGTAGTGGGCATTCGACTGGAGTGATTTCAGGAAAACTATGGAAACAAAAGTTAAATCTGGATGGTCACCATACAGAAAAGACGGATCAGGATTGAAGAAAAAAAAAAAAACTCTGTCCAGCCGCTGACGGACAGGGATATATATAGATATGTAAAGCGTCTGCGTATACCTCATTTTCGAGGTGTATTCATGCGTGATGAATTACCTGAAAAAATTCGTCATCATGAATGTGGAATAGTGAACTTGGACAGTGCTGAAAATGCCGGAACACATTGGGTTGCATATATAAAGTTACAAAGAAGGTGTATTAAATATTTTGGACAGTTTTGTGACTTACCCCACCATTGGAATTGCAGCGATACTTTGCGGGCAACAGAATACTGTACAACGTACAACGTCACCAGGAATACGGCACACACGTATGTGGGTCACTTGTGTTTAAAGTTCTTGTATGAAAATATTTGACATCGCGAGAAATGCGGTAAAGACCACAGTTAGTTGGAAAAAAAAATGGAAGAATACATACTTTCTGCAGAAACAGCGGTAACAGAAATAGACTAAACGCGTGAAAAATTACCTCACCTTACACTGATTTCAAAAATGCCTACAGTCGCAATACAGAAATTCACCGAAGATAGCATCCACTAAGTTCTAGATCATGTTAGATCATTCATGAAATTTTTCGTCAGTGCCAGTATACGAGTCTGTTTCGTAGACTAAATGGATCTCGTGTACAACCTCCAAAGGGCACATGTGAATAGTTCTTATCCCGACACATGCGAAAAATGCGGTACAGACCACAGTTAGTTGGAAAAATGGAAGAATGCATACTTTCTGCAGAAACAGCGGTAACAGATGCATAGCATATTGATCCTTGACACTGGTGTGTGCATGTATAAGTTGTCAATATTCTGTAAGTCCTAAAAGGTATATACTTTCGAAGTTTGTGCTTGGCACCTTTCCTAGCTTGTTCTTGAGTGGTGCAGTTCGTGACAGTTTTAGATACGACAATATGCATCTGTTACCGCTGTTTCTGCAGAAAGTATGCATTCTTCCATTTTTCCACTAACTGTGGTCTGTACCGCATTTTTCGCATGTGTCGGGATAAGAACTATTCACATGTGCCCTTTGGAGGTTGTACACGAGATCCATTTAGTCTACGAAAACAGACTCGTATACTGGCACTGACGAAAATTTCATGAATGATCTAACATGATCTAGAACTTAGTGGATGCTATCTTCGGTGAATTTCTGTATTGCGACTGTAGGCATTTTGAAATCAGTGTAAGGTGAGGTAATTTTTCACGCGTTTAGTCTATTTCTGTTACCGCTGTTTCTGCAGAAAGTATGTATTCTTCCATTTTTTTTCCAACTAACTGTGGTCTTTACCGCATTTCTCGCGATGTCAAATATTTTCATACAAGAACTTTAAACACAAGTGACCACATACGTGTGTGCCGTATTCCTGGTGACGTTGTACGTTGTACAGTATTCTGTTGCCCGCAAAGTATCGCTGCAATTCCAATGGTGGGGGTAAGTCACCAAAACTGTCAAAATATTTAACTACACCTTCTTTGTACTTTATATATGCAACCCAATGTGTTCCGGCATTTTCAGCACTGTCCAAGTTCACTATTCCACATTCATGATGACGAATTTTTTTCAGGTAATTCATCACGCATGAATACACCTCGAAAATGAGGTATACGCAGACGCTTTACATATCTATATATATCCCTGTCCGTCAGCGGCTGGACAGAGTTTTTTTTTTTTCTTCAATCCTGATCCGTCTTTTCTGTATGGTGACCATCCAGATTTAACTTTTGTTTCCATAGTTTCCTGAAATCACTCCAGTCGAATGCCCACTACACGCCTTGTCAAAATATGCGGTAAAATAGAAACAGAATGAGGATCTGGCTGTTAACTCAAGAAATTCTGAAAGATCTGTTAATATTTTCATGACCCTTGACACTGGTGTGTGCATGTATAAGTTGTCAATATTCTGTAAGTCCTAAAAGGTATATAGTTTCAAAGTTTGTGTCTTGGTACCTTTCCTAGCTTGTTCTTGAGTGGTGCAGTTCGTGACAACTTTTAGATATGACAATATGCTATACATCTGTAACCGCTGTTTCTGCAGAAAGTATGCATTCTTCCATTTTTTCCCCATGTCAATCGATGACTTCTTTCGTGGAGAGAATATTAGATAAAATGACCTCGACAGTTCTGTGCTTTCAAACAGTCAGGAAATGTAACACAGAAAATATTGCAGTCGAGTTTGAACACTGTCCCTGCCTAGCCATTAGAAATATACATCTTACACTTAAAACTGCTCACCGCAATCCGTAAGTCGAAATTAACTACTTAGTTTGACAAGATCTCAAAAATCATCCTATCACTTCAAATTTCATCTAGTATTCGAGAACAACACATTTATAAGTTGTACACGAGATACATTTAGTCTTCGGAACAGACTCGTATACAGGCACTGACGAAAAATTTCATGAATGATCTAACATGATCTATAACTTAGTGGGTACTATCTTCGGTGAATTTCTGTTTGTGACATTTTGAAATCAGTGTAAAGTGAGGGAATTTTTCACGTGTTTGACTGCCAGCTAGTTGAAGAGTGAAGATCAGATATGGGACCTTATATGTATGAGTAATCGAGCATTCTATGATGCATACTACAGCAAAGCGTAATAAAGTCCATGTTTCGCTACCATAAAGTGCTGTGCTCCACACATAAAGTATTAAAAAGTTTTTCAAATTCCCAGATCAATATTTCTCTTTTTCATGAAGGCTGTTTTTTATGCTAGTTCTATTCTGCTTTTCACATTATTTTGTTTCGGCCATCGGTTGTAATTTTTCTCCTAAGTAACAGAATTCACTTACTTCTCCAATTGCATTCGATCCTATTTTTATATTTAATCTACTAGTATGGGGTATCATTTCTGCTAATTTCACCGAGCGTGGTGGTGAACCGGCTAGCGTTCTGGCCTCGCATTCGGGAGGACGGCAGTTCGAATCCCCGTCCGGGCATCCAGATTTGGGTTTTCCATGGTTTCCCTAAATCACTCCAGGTGAATGTCAAAAGGCCATGGACGAATTCCCTCCAGTTTCAAAGTCTGCAGTCCCATCCCGCCTCTAATGACCTCGACAGTTCTGTGTTTTCAAACAACAGGAAACGTAACACTGAAAATAGTTCGGTCGAGTTTCATCAGTGCCACTACCTTGACATTAGAAATCTATATTTTACACTTACACTGTTCACTGCAATCCATGAGCTACTTAGTTTGACAGATCTCAGAAATCATCCTATCACTTCACATTTCATCTAGTAGCCTACTCGAGAACAACACATTTATAAATAATAATGATTATTCACGTACCACGCTAAACTGAAACCTGATGTGCGATAACTTTTTGGAAAGAACTGTGTAAGTCGGATTACTGCATAGAAAGTGATAATATTAAAAATAACGCGTTAGTATTCGTTGATAAAAGTCTGAAGTATCTTGGTAAATAGTTAGATTTTAATGAGAGCAATTGGCTATAGAAAATCCAGAAAGTATTTTCCTGCCTGTATGTAGCGGTCCACATAGGGGAGCGGTTCTTTCTGTTTCTCTATCCTATGAAGTACTTCTTCGTTTGAGATTTTCAGCACCCCAAGATATGTGTAAGATACGACGATACAAATACATTTCGAAAGCTTCAATTCTTTCTCTCGGTACAGCTTTCATGCCCATAAAGAAAAAGAAATGGAGCACACATGCAGGGAGAAGCAAATTCATTTCGACAGAGTCAGCTTATTAACGCTTTTTCCCGGTTCTGACCCCTTCGATGCTGATATCCCAAGTCTTTCTGTGGGTTAATTAGGTTTTTCTGCAGCCGTCGCCCTCTTTATTGAGTAAATGTGAGAATTCTGTGACAGAGCGTGGTGGGTGAGAGGTAACGCTCTGGCCTCTCATTCGGGAGGACGCAAGATTCGAATCCTCTTCCGGCTATACGGATTTCGGTTTTCCATGGTTTCCGAAATTACTCCAGGAGAATACCGGGATGATTCCTTCAAAAGGCCGTGGCTGAATGCTTACTCACAGTACCAGCCAGTATCAATAATGTCGTTGTTCTTACTCCACACATACTGTGGCGATGTTTGGGAATATAACCTAGGTACTTAGTACACTATCTGAAATACCAGATTATTTGCCCAATCGTTGAAATGTTCACAGCTTTCAGAATGTTTTTGTCGTATTCATGTTGGAAATTATCAAGGATTTCCGTTATTTCGTATTCAACGAATAAAAAATAATGTATCTGTACTCTGAATTCATGTGCAATCTACAATTATTATATCATGAAGGGGTGGCGGCACGTTTTGTTAGGAGGACACCTCTCAAAACAGATGGGGCGGACAAAAGAAATTAATGGCGGTCGATGGGATTTTTTTTTTTCGTGCGGCCCAAACAGTATAATACATTGCGGTGCGGCTCCAGGTAGGGTTGGGATGGCCTGCTGGCTGCGGGGTATATGAAATTCATTCAAGTCAGCGGGCGGGCGGCTTATTCAACATCATATAACGTTAAAACTAGTATCTCGAAAACGGCTCGACAGATTCTCATAGAATAAATTTCTCTGCACTTGGTAGAAAAATTACTTGTAAATTGATATGCCGTAACACTATTTAAAGATTAAATCTTAATTTATATGTTTTAGAACTTTGAACCCACGACCACCTGCCTAAGAGGAATAGGCGAATTTGTGAATAAATTTTAACTTTCCATATTTTTTTAAATATGTACAGCATTGAAATATTTGAACTATACTGGTATACATGTTTTTGCAGCAACCTAAGCAGTGCACTGTATATATTTACCAACTAGATACACAGATAAACGGTATATTTCCTCTTCACACACAAACACTATTTGCAAAACATTCATACACATTCACCTAGGTACAGATTTGTGCCCCCAGGGTAGGGTCTTGCACTGCCTGAAATATTACGTAATCCCCGCGACGATCCCGCCGCGTAGCCTCATTAGCATATTATTCCCATTTATGATCTGAGGCGAACACCTGCGCGGCACGTGCGCGGCGGGGAGGGGGAGGGGGAAAAAACTGTCCGCTGACCACCGTACATAAGGAATACATGGGGAAAAAACTTGCAACTGAACCCGTGGCCTTCTTGACAGCTTGATGACAGGTGTTGATGATTTATGGTGGGCACGTGGCCAGGCGAACACCTGCGCGACGTGGGTGGTCCAAAAACTGGCAACAAACATACGTCCATATGAAATACACGGGGAAAAACTGGCAACTGAACCCCGTGGCCTTCTTGACAGCTTGATGACAGGTGTTGATGATTTTATGGTGGGCACGTGGCCAGGCGAACACCTGCGCGACGTGGGTGGTCCAAAACTGGCAACTGACGCACCTCCATAGGAATACATGGGGAAAAAGTGGCAAGTGACGCACGTCTAGACACTACTCACACACTCGTCTAATTCTAAATATATACCAGGTCGACCATTTTCATCCCCCATATCTTCCACAGCCCCATAGCTACAGACATCTAATAACCATAGTGCACTACATGAGATACGATTCTACTACCAAACACAACACCAATGCTTTATGCTATGTAGTTGTGGCAGAAAAGTGACATATGCAGAGACAGTCGAAATACGAAATAACCTTGGTCGGCCACTTACAACCACCATATCTACCACAGTACCACAGTTTCTGAAATTCGGCCGCTGTTGTGATCGAAAGGTGACTCTGTGTTACTACCACACACAAACGCCAGTAATCTGTGATCGATAGTTTTCGCTGAAAAGTGAGACACCATGACACTTTTGTCTTTGGCAGAAGTATGAATTTGCCACAGGTCGACCACTTTCAACCCCCATTTCTCCACACCCCTATAGCTAACCGACATCTAACAACCATAGTGCACGACAGGAAAGACGATTCTACTACCACACACAACAGCAAGGTCTATGTTATGCAGTTGTGGCAGGAAAGAGAAGTATACGGAGATACGAATTTTTGGTCGAAATATGAAACGCCCTGCACTGACCAACTTTAATTATTATATCTCTCACATCCCCACGCTATCGGCATTCGCCACGTTGTGCATGACAGAAACTCCATGCTACTTCACCCACAAACATCAGTGATCTGTGCTAGTAGTTGGTGGCTGAAAGTGAATATAGGAAAAAACACGTCTATTTTTTTATATATATATATATATAGATTATAGTATTGATAGCTTGTATTTTGTATGTTACTTGAAATAAACATTTGAGGAGCAAAAATGTACGTAGAAACCAACGGTAACACATATGAATAAAAAGAATTACATTCTTCGTCACAGGTGCATTCTCCGAACATCTTACTCAGTAGCTTCCAAGCAGCGCTCCCAACACGTTACGCCTATTGATATTCTCACCTTTGACAAGGGTTTTCAGTCGACTAAGCCGTCGGTTCTTTTGTGATGGCTTCGGTGAGGATTCTTCGATCTCCACCAAAGAGTCGAGAATCGTAAAGTTCCTTGAACAGCTCAGAAATGCTCTAAACGCGAGTCGTACACCCTCCTGAACTATATCACAAATTACAAAAATTAGATGACTTGAAACTTGAATCAGTTAATTGATGGGGCAAAAATAAAACTATTTACGAAATCGTTTCTGTTTCTTTAATGTTATCTTGAACAGATCGTGTCGTAACTATTAACCTAATAGAATTGTTTTTGTCATGTCTCGTAGTTACAAATTAATGTGATGTCTTCGAAGATGTATCAAAATGACGAGAAAAATGATAGTTCACTTTTAACTGCAACAGTTAATTCCCCCGTCTGATGTATCTTTTGTGAACGGGAAGAAATTATTCTTTATATATTAGTGAGTTATTTATTTAATTAAATTTCTATGGATCGCAAGCTCCCTAAACACCTATTTTTTCCATTTTCTTGTAATCACCTACTTTTGCCCTTTACGAGTTTTTTGGTAAATTATTTATTACTTCTCTTGGAAAATTATTCCAATCCCTGACTTCCTAGCCAAAAAGGACATTTTTCCACTCCATTTTGTCTCAATTCGAGTGCCAGCTTGTTCATAGTCATCTTTCCTTTCTGTGCTCTACTATTAATTCTTCTATCAGTATTTTTCCAGGTCTCAGCGCCAATATACACCTGTACACTCGCAACTCTCTCTTTATCCCCTTCCTACTTTCCAATAAAAACCAATCCAGCTTCTTCCTCTTATAATTACTGATCGTGTTGGAGCCCTTGTCTTTGAGAATATCGAGGTTACATCATTTAATGAGTACCAAGAATGCAGCTTTCATGATCGTGGAAAGAAATTGAAACAAGTTTTTGTTTTGTGAAAAAAACAGCTCGGTTCTTTAGTATGCAGCGGCTCTGTAGAAAATAAGTTTTATCATGTCGAAATCTTTTATTTCAAATATTTATGGAAGAAATGTGGACAACGCACTATTGTTCATAAGAACCACAGTACTAAACTGTTCCTACGACGAACAAATTATCTTTGACTATGTACTCATATACTATAGAACAAAAAATTGATTCATTGTTTATTTAAAATTCATGGAAATAAATGGTACCAAAAGAGCGAAAACTAGAGGAGGACAAAGATTACAGGTATTTTAGAGATATAAACAAACAGATATTTCTTTTTGGTAAATGGGTTCAAGTAAATAAGTGTAGAACATTTTTAAGAAACTGTAATAGTAAAGAGTTTCCCTAAAACTCTTGCGCTGCAGTGCATATAGTAACACAAGTTCATTTCATCATGACGCAAAAGAAAATAATACAATATGAACCATGAATTCTTTGGTTTGAATGCAACAGTCAAATATCGGACAGCAATTTAGCTTTTCAGTCGTGAGCAGACCGTCGTACGGGTAACATCGCCTCCGATACGAGGAAGTAGTGTGCGCGATCGCGGGTTGACTCGACGGCAAGTGCCAACAACATAACAGTTTTCAACTTCGTGTGGTGGACAAGAAAAGTGAATTGATAATCAAGAAACAACTAATATAAGTGTTAAGTGACATTGGCCGCCATGTATGGTGGCCAGTGTGGTGAAGGCTGGCTACGAACGGGGTACAGCCGACGCCGCACATACTTTTATATAATGGAGGTACGTGAACATTGCAACAGAAGATAGCTTAGACAGTCAAGTGCCATCCCTACATCACAACACAAGTGAAGAATGGAAGGGAAACGAGAAACATCATTCAATCGTCATTCGAAACCGTCAATGTACCCTCTTTTGCTGCTAATCTTACCATTGACCAAACGAGACAACAGGAACTACGACTTGTAGGGAGGAAGAAAACGACCCCACCTGCAGCCCAGAAACGCCCCAGCACACCAACAATCGAAGACATCAGCAACAACTGCAACTACAAAGTACCACGAACAGCAGAACAGCCGAAATCTACAGACAGCAGTATGGAGACGTCACCAGCTAGTGAACACACAGCAATACCAGACTACAACCACAACAGTCAGCCATGATCAACAGGTAAATAGCGCAACGCCAGTGATATATGAAAACTATGACCTGGGCCCTATTATGTGATTGTAGAAAGTGTCGATAAAAACATTAGTAGACTGCATCCAATGGCTATAGGTCGCCTCATTAACTCCCTCTGCCGTGATACAAATAATCAAATATTACAGATAACTACAGCAGGCCGTAACCGTGTCAAATTGAGGTGAAATCGGTAATAGCAGCCAATTCTATGATTCAAAGCTCAGTCTGGAAGCAGAACGGTTTGCAGGCGTATATCCCATACTCAGTGCACCACACAACAAGGCATCATTAGAAACGTAATGACAGAATTATCGGAAGATGAAATTAAAGCGGTAGCGCGATGTGAATACAGGGTGATAAACGTTAAACGATTTGCTAAGAAAATGGTAGCAAACGGTCAACCCTACAACAATCTCCACTTCCAGTTTGCCTGATAACTTTCAAATCGCAAAGACGGCCCAACTATGTTTACATACACGGCGTCCGCTGTCCAGTCGAACCATACATAAAACCTGTTATGCAATGCTTTAACTGCCTGCGCTATGGCCACCTGAGCAAGCAATGCAGAAGTAAAAAAAGATGTGTATTCTGTGCTGGTGCACACGACGACAAAGATTGTTGTAACCAAAACAACCCCATTTGTATCTATTGTAATAGTGGCCACCCATCTAATGAAAAAAGATGTCCTGAATATGAAAAACAAAGAAGAATCAAACAGTTAATGGCGTACGAGAACCTAGACTATAAACAAGCCCTTAGAAAGATCAACGCCGGTACGTATGCCGGTGTACTAGCAAGACCGGCCGCAACCACCCAAACCACGGTCGTAAATTCGGAATGTTACGAGCAAAGAACCCCCATACAGGATAACTTAAATATTGCCACAGTGCCTGTAGGGACATCGCAACAACTCCACCAAGAACTACCTACCCAGACGTCACAGTTGGCCACCAGCCCACCTGGCATGTTAACAAACATGCAAATAAATCCAATGCCTACTAACCAGGCAGAATCCCCCTTAACGGAAAGACATAATAGGCACTACAGAGCAGGAAGCAACTCTAGGGATCTATCTTACAAAAATTATTGGATCCCTAACAACAGGAATATACAACCAATTGCGTACAACCCATACCCACCCCAACCTCACAGCACTGTACAAAGCGCAAGCACAGCTGATATCTTCACATTCAAAATGATCGAAATCATAATGAATATCTTAAACCAGTATGTCGGTAACCAACAGATCGATCCACTGCAATTCGCTCCAAGTATCAAACAGCTTATACAACAAACACTCACCAATGGGTTCAACTGAGAACACAAGAACGCATTCGATACCCGTTACTGGAGGCTTAGATTCCATGTACCAAAATAACATACCACATAATAATCCCCAAACGAATGAAAAAATTGCAATCAAAGAACTCGGAATCTTACAATGGAATGCGCGCTCAATCAAAGCCAATAAATTAAGTCTGATGCAATATATGCTGGCCCATAAAATCTCAGTAAGTGCGATCTCAGAAACTTGGTTGAAACCAGGAGAATCTTTCCTTTTTCAAAACTATAATATCGTGCGAGCAGACAGAGCGGACGGTTATGGCGGCACTGCCCTATTGATACAGAAATCAATCCCATTCCAGCCCGTAAACATTACGCCTACTAATCTGTCTTTCGAAGTTTGTGCAGCACGGATCCTCTTTAAAGACGAATATATGACGGTAGTATCTGTATACAGGTCACCAAACAAACCAGCATTAAAAAGATCTGAGTTGGAAATACTAAAAAGACATCTAGAAGAACCAATTCTGCTCCTTGGTGACTTAAATGCCCATCATTCCTTATGGGGAAGTACATATGACGATCGTAACGGGCGACTAATTGTGGAAGTAATGGAGGAACTAGTTGTACTAAACGATGGCTCTGCTACTCGAATCAATAGACCATCACAACAACAATCATCTGTTGACATATCATTAGCATCGGCGACTATTGCCCCACACCTAACATGGGAAATCATAGAAGATACTCTGGGCTCGGATCATTTCCCGATTCTGCTGAAGCTCCCCTGCACTAAGCTGATAGGGCAAACTATCTTTTCGCACTACAAATGGAGTATCAAGCGGGCGAACTGGGAAAAATACCAACAGGAAGCAGAAGCTGCATTTTCTCATTACAAACCTACAGACGACATACAAAATGATTATAAAGCCTTCATAGATTGCATTGAAAAAGCCGCAGGCTCCAGCATTCCAAAACAAAAACAAAACTATGTAATCAACACAACACCAGTTGAATGGTGGGACCAGGAATGTGACGATGCAATAAAAGAAAGAAAGAAAGCTGTCAAAAATTACAGGCAACACCTCACAATGAGCAATTATATTGAATGCAAAAGGGCATGTGCGAAAACAAAAAAACTCCTGAGAAAGAAGAAGAAGAAAAACTGGGAAGACTACTGCTCAAAACTGAGTCTCAACACGCCGACCAAAGAAGTGTGGATGAAAATACGAAGGCTGAAAAATATAAAGGAAGCGAGGGTGCCAGAGCGGACACCACCACTGAATATTCTGACTGAGATATTAGAAAACATAACACCACCTTATGTGGACCCTCAACCCCTAAACGTACAGGAAAAATACAGAGCACATCCATGTTCAACCTTTCAGGAGTGCAGAGCTCAGCAGAGCACCTCCTTTGGCAAATCATCAGCTCCTGGGCCGATAACATACACTACCCCCATGCTCCGCCTACTCCCTGCCAACGGGAAAGCAATACCTGCTCGACCTCATTAATCGTATTTGGGCTGAGAAAAGCGAGATACCACCTTTGAAGACGGCAGAATAATTATTATAAAAAAAGCAGGAAAGGAAACTTGAATGTGCCTCAGCATATAGACCCAATCCCTCTTATCTTGTGTGTTCAAATTCTCGAAAGAAGGTAAAGCATAGACTCCGAATGGTGGTTCGAACATAATAAATTGCTGCCGCATACTCAATACGGCTTTCGGAGAGGGAAAGGCACGAATGACATATTAGCACACCTTGTTACAGATATTCAATCGTGCCTTACAGACAATAAATACTTGGTTGCCATTTTCACTGACCTACATCTGCCTATGATAAAGTTCTGCCATCGACCTTGGGAAAAAATTTAAAAGAGAATGGCGTGCCGGGCCCCTTACAGCGAGGCTGCTAGCTATGATTACAAATAGATGGTTAGTAGCCAAGTGGAAAACAATTACTCTAGGTCCAAGAAAGTGTAGCCAAGGGGTACCTCAAGGATCAGTTTTGTCTCCGTTACTCTTTAATATATACACAACTGACCTACACAAAATAATGCCACCTTCCCGTCATAATACTTCAATATGCGGACGACATCTGCCTGTATACAATAGGCACAAGCATCGAAAGATGCCAAGCCATATTAAACGAAGCGATGTGTAAACTAGTACAATGGCTGTCAGACAATGGACAGGAGATCTCAATAGATAAAAGCTCAGTCTGCATATTTACACGACACAGGATTCCTCCAATGATCCGCATGACCTCTTGGACCATACCAGCTCCCAGTAAGAATAGCTTGAAATATCTAGGCCTTATAATAGATAATAAACTCAAATGGTGTGAACACATCAAACAATAGAAAAAAAGTCTGCTCAAGGAACAACCTTATAAGAGCAGTAACAGGACTTAAAGTGGGGAGCAAGTCCACAAATAGCACTAAACTCTATATAGAGCCCTGGTCCGTCCACATTTTGACTATGGGTGTATTTGTTATGGTGCGGCCTCCCAACGGCCTTTAGCGAAGCTTGATGTACTTACCAATACATGGTACTACGCACCTGCCTAGGGGCAATGAAATCTACGCCCACAAATGCACTATGCGCAGAAGCAGGGGAACCTCCTCTGCACCTACGTAGATCCTACCTAAGTTCAAAATTTTTACTGAAACAGAGTCAGTTGACGACCAGTAAATTATATAATTCCATACACAACTTATCCATAGACTGCCTAACAAAAGGATATTGGAAAAACAGACGACTGCCACCGCTAGCTTCAGCGTATCTGGAAACCAAATCACTATACGATAAAGCCAACAAGAGTGAACAACTATACTGCTATGAGGCTCCATTATGGCATACATGTAAAGAAATTACAGTTTTGGGTCAAACAACGCAACAGTGCCCCTACAAACAGACATACCTAGAAAAATTGAACAAATGGCTTCCGGCTGGAATCATATATACAGATGGGTCTAAGAACAACAGTTATGCTGGTTGTGCATACATCAACCTTGATAGCATGGAACAGGGCACTTTCCAACTGCCTAAAGAATGCTCTATTATGACAGCGGAACTGATAGCAATATTAGAAGCACTTAGATATGCCGGGAGCTTACCAGATAGTAACATTATCATACTATCTGATTCACTCTCTGCCTTAACGTCATTAAAAAATCATCACATAAACCAAAGCAACAACCCGATCATATACGAAATTATTAAATCTATCATAGACCTGGAACAAAGTAATAAATTAGTAGTACTTTCCTGGGTGAGAGGCCATGATGGGTGCAGGGGCAATGAAATAGCCGACCAGCTGGCAAAACAAGCAACTGAGACCGGGATAACTATACACCGTAAGATACCTACTTCGGACCTGATTGTGACAATAAAGGAAAAATTATACAAAGATTGGACGTTGAATGGAGATATACATCTGCTACGAAAGGTAAACACTACGCAAGGATACATTCTGAAGTTACAAAACGGCCATGGTTTCAGAACATCCGGTGTCCTAGAAGCCTATATATCACAATTTTTCGGCTTAAATTCGGACATTGCCGCCTCAAGAAGCACTTATGTAGAATCGGTGTGGTAGAGGAAACCGTACTGCCAGTGCGGACACGTTGAAGACGCTAATCATATATTCTTTGGTTGCCCATTTAACAACAAGCCTCTGACAACCTCATCAAGCACTTGGTGCAAGCAGGACAGCAACTCCCGGCAAGTGTTGAAGACTTACTAAATACAAACAGATTTAAATCTTCTTCATCATGTACTCATTTTTACGGCAAATCAAACGAGAACTGTAACAATAATCAACTGTATAATCAAGTGTAACATATCCTTACATTTCATATATATATGAGTCTTTGTAAATAATTTTATTTTTTATTAATTTGTATTACTTTTTTCTAAACTTAATATTTTAATGTATATAATGTAATATCAAATGGACTATTTTAATGTATGTAGGCCTATATGCCAAACAAGGAACAATAATTAACTGTATAATCAGATGTAACATATCCTAACATTTCATGTATATATGAACCTTGTAAATCGATTTTTGCCAAACTCAATATTTCAATGTGCGTAATGTAATATCAAATCGTCCATTTTAAGGTATGTATGTGCCAGACAAAGTTACTACCTTATGCACCCAGCGTATTACGTAAATGTATTAGTTCTGGCTTTTAATGTGTGTAAGGTACTATGAAATACGGATAACCTACAGAGACAATGTATATTAAGATTTACTGCTACGATGTGCAAAATGTTACAGATGTAATAGACAAACAATGTAATAAAAGCTTGTACACTTGGTAATGGCTAAATGGCCAGCATGGCTAAAGGCCAAATAAATTAAAAAAAAAAAAATTTAGCTTTAGATTTGCAGGTAATGAGTATTACAGGTAGGTCCGAAGTCTTATGGTTTTTCGACAAATATTTCTCCAAAGAATATCCCGTGATGTTTATCTTTGCACCCACACCCTTCAATAGACGCGTAATTCTAAAATATCATGTATCCATACTGCAAATTCATCTTCAATACGATAAAGTGAACTGCATGTTATTTGGCAAATGATGATGCAATATTAAAATATGTATGAGTATTTTATAAAATATTTTGCTGATACTACACGCTTTTGCTATTTCTAGGTGTATATGTATGAATTAAATAGTTTTTTCTTTCGTGTTAGATAGTAAATTTTACGTTCTATTAAAAATAGAATATGTGCCACTGTTTATGTATTTTATTACCACATTATCACTGAATTCTGGAACTCGGGCTGTCAGCGCAACGTGAAACCTATACTTTCGAATAACATTCTCTTTGATGAAGGTAACAAGAACTGTTAATCATTGTGTAATTAGTAAACCTATATTTAAATTAGCAATAATTATAACAAATTACCAATTCAGGAAAAGCAAACATCTAGCGCCGCATAAAATTTTTTACAGCCGTAGTTGTTTCCATGTCTATACACTAAGGTGACAAAAGTCATGGGATACCCTGCTAATAGATTCGGTCCTCTGGTTTCCAGGCGAAGTGCAGCAACACGACGTGGCATGGACTCCACGACTGGTTTGAAGTCTTCTTGAGAAATATTGAACCATGCAGCCTCCATAGACGTCCGTAATTCCAGAAGTGTTGCTGGTGGAGGATTTTGTGCACAAACTGATCTCTCGGTTATGTCCCATAAATGTTCGATGGGATTCATGTCGGGTAATCGCGGTGGCCAAATAATCCGCTGGAATTGTCACGAATGTTCTTCAAAGCAATCGCGAACAGTTTTGGCCCGGTGACAAGGCGCATTGTCATCCTGGAAAATTCCATCTTTGTTTGGGTACATGAAGTCCATGAATGGTTGCAAGTGGTCTCCCAGTGGCTGAACGCCATGTAAACACAGCCCACACCGTTATAGAGCTACCCCCAACTCGCACAGTGCCTTGTTGACAACTTGTGTCCATGGCTTCATGGGGTCTGCGCCACACTCATACCCTTCCATCAGCTCTTACCAATTGAAATCGCCACTTTTTTTCCAGTCGCCTACGGTCCAACCGATATTGTCACGAGCCCAGGAGCGCCGCTGTTGGCGATGTCGTGCTGTTAGTAATGACAACCGAGTCGGTCTTCTGTTGCCATATCCTATTAAAATCAAATTTCGCCGTACTGTCCTAGCGGACACGCCCGTTGGATGAAGCACATTTAATCCTGCGGTTAGTTCACGCAGTGCTGCTTGTCTGTTCACACTTACTAGTCTACGCAGACGTCGCTGGTCGCGCTCTTACGTGTAGGCGGTCGACCACTGCGTTGCCCATGATGGGAAGTTATGCCTGAATTAAGGTATTTTCGACTCACTCTTGACACTGAGGATATCGGAAAGTTGATTCTGTAACGATTTCCGAAATGGAATGTCCGATGCGTGTAGCTCCAGCTAGCATACTACGTTAGAAATCCGTTAATTCTCGTCGTGTGGTCATAATCACATAATCAACCTTCTCACACGAAGCATTTCACCACAAATGAAAGTCCTGCACATGCACTGACCATTTACACAATTTGTAAGCGACACTACTGTCATCTATATATTTGCATATTGCTATCCCATGACATTTGTCACCTCAGTGTATTTTCAGTTCATGTACTGCTGGCGTGAAATTCAAACTTTTTCAATATTTTTGTGACGAGTACAATTAGCATGGGTTCAGGCGTCGTTTTGTATGGAGATTTTGCTTATAATTTTGTGACTGACCAAGTTGTGGCTTCTCGCTAACAATAAGTCATTGCAGCTAATTTGCCAAAATTCTAGCTAAGGCTTCAAAGTATACAGTCTAGTTTGCCTAAATTTTACCATTGAGTGTATATAGATTTAATGATTCAGTTTTGTAGAGCAATGCTACATTGGCTGTTTCCATTCAGGAATTACTCTCCAACCCACAAGCATATCTCATGGTAATCATATGGAGGCGTTAGTTAGTATAATACGATGATATCTACTGTCTACATCTAAAGCACTTTACTCTGGTACGTCCTACGTATTAATGACCTTTTCTCACGTGTATCAGATTCGAGTTAGCTGATATTCTACCCGTTTTGAAGGTCGTAGTCTTTAATATGTCTTTACCAGGAAGTGCAGTATATCCTATTAACAACCCCGCAACTAATCTTTCCTATTATTTCATTCGGAATCTTCTCCAAAGATCCACTACATTCTACACATACGCAATATCTAGAAGGTTAGTCCAGTTACGCCCACGAGGAGCAACATGTTTGAACAGAATTTTCCCCTCATCAGGTGAGGACAAATATTTACCTGACAAATTACTAGACGATATTTTATACCAAATTCAAAAATACTTATCAGTGAAAACTCCTTCTATTTACACGAACACACAATCCAAAAACTCCAAACCTCAACGAATGTTATAACTGTATCCAAAGTTTATGCTTAGTGACTGTAATATTTGAGAACATAACAAAACATTTCGGTAACAGGAGTAAAAAAATCACGAATAAAACAAGAACACGCTATCAAGTTTTTGCATCTACGTTAAGCACAAAGATCTTTACCGTAATTAAATACCACAATTTCGTTATACATGTTGAAGTGTTACTCGATAATATAGTGGTTTAATTTATGTATTCTGTTTATTCTATCGTACTAAATTTCAGATCAAAAAGCCGTATCTTTGGAGGGTATCTGTTAAAGCAGTGTTTACCTTAGATATACTGTGATCAGTGGCGTCTATATAACCTATCTCAAGCGGTTTACCACGTCTTGCTCCATTCCGCGGTGGCGTCATAAGATGTATCACATATTATAAGTGAGACTACAAGCTATCAAAATGTGAAAATCCCCTCCAAACCATCAGATATATGTAAGTCGTTTGCAAATATGTATAAGAGATACTTGTTCCTGAAGACATGGCGATATGGTGATGACGCTGACTTGATGCAGTGAATACGAGCACTTGATTCCGTCTCAAAACTGCGCATAACACTTTGAGATACTGAGACGAAGAAGAAGTTTTTTTTTCATCTGGAATGCGGTAACAAGATCCGAAGGAGGGCGGGAATTAGAAATGGGAACGAATTCGAACATGGGCTTTTGAAGGGATCGTCTTGGTTCTTGATAAGATTAATTTCTAAATCCAGAAATCTGGATGGATTGCGTAGAATTCCGCGGTTGTTGGATTCAGAAAGGCACAGCAAGACGAGTGAAGCATTAGGTTTTAAAAAAATCCACACGGCTCCACTCAGAGAACCAGGAAATACAGAAATCTGGATTAATGAACCGGGGATCAAAGTGGTGTCGTACCCAACTACCTGGCCTTAAAGTTAAGCGCTCAACCACCAGGGTGAGACCGAGCGTGGTGGGTGAACGGTTAAAGTTCTGGCCTCCCATTCAGAAGGACGCGGGTTCGAATCCCCGTCCGAGCATCCAGATAAGGGTTTTGCATGGTTCCCCCAAATTACTCCAGGCGAATGCCGGGATGCTTCCTTCAAAAAGGCCATGGCCGACTTCCTTGCAGTTCCTTGTCCCCAGTCCAATATCGCCTTTACCTTAGCCGTCGACAAGGCGTAAAGTAAAAAAAAAGAAAAAAGAAAGAGAGAACCAGGGTGACTGAATAGAGAAAATCTTTTTAGACGACACAGAATGAGTTGTAATTAATATTTACCAGAAGGAAGATGAAGAAGAATGTCTTAAGACCTTAAACTCCTAAACTTTTCTAATTACTTTGAAATTCTATGAGTTATATTCCCTCAAGTTTCACCTATTTCAACATAGAGTGCTCTTGCCAGGAGCCAGCAAAGTTCTTGGGGGTTTTGGCTGGCCGGAAAACGTACCGCGCAAAACTCTGCGGGCTGGGAAGTTGCTCATCTCGGAGAAAAATTCCTTCCGTGCGGAGCTCCGCCCCAGCGACGAGCAGTCGCCCGTTAGCAGAGCGACCACAGCGTTTCCTTCATAAATTACGGCTCCTCATCAAGATAGTCAACGTGTGCCCTCCCGCAAGGCCAGTCGGTCCTCGTTGTCTCTCAGCAAGTGCTCTTTGCAAGGAGTTTGCACCTGCAGCTCCGGTGCTCCCCGGCAGTAACTTTTATTGTTACTGCGGAATGGCCGAGCGACTAGCAGTAACAATCCGCCCACCCGCGATTTACTGCTCACTTACGAAACAGACCCGCTTCGTGATGGGCGACAAAAAGGTGCATTTCTTAACTGCGAAAAACGCGGAGGGTGTAACGATTCCACTGCAGCAGCCCTTTTGCCGAACAAAACAGAATAGGCTGTGTGCACTGTGCGTCGGATCAGTTCTCGCAAATCCAACAAGTAATACTCGTATTGTTAAACACCAGCGTTTCTCAACCTTTTTTATCCCGAGGAAGGACCGGTAAATTGTTAAAAATAATGTCTTATATGGGTCTAATTTTTTACCTATGGGTACATTATTAACATCCCGGGGAAAATTGAGCTAAAAAAAAAGGAGGTCGCCCATCTAGCCTAGGTGAACGGGCCCCCCTAGGAGGTGCGAGGCCCCCTAGAAGGCGCGAGGCTCGTAGCATTTGCTACCTCCTGCTACGAGGTTAATCCGGTACTGCATTGTATTCTACCATCTATTCTTATAAAACGCTTATCAGGCCACAATATTCTGTCAGGCGGTGACGTCACACTGTGACGTCTTGCTTTTCGTCTTCGCTGCCCAACTTACGACCAGAGATGTAGTTCAAGGTTATACACGTTATTTAGCTAAGCATCCGCGAATTAATAAATTGCCAGAACACTGAAAGAAAAGTATGTACTCCATTTAAATCGACATAATAATTATTAGTTGCTTATATTTAATATTTGATCCAAGTAGAAGTATTCCTTAAAATATTTGGCAGTAGACGTAAGTAAAAATTTTAATTTTCAATTAGTGGTAGTTTTTATTAGTTATTATTACAACCGAAACTTGACGTTTCAGCAGAGGGCATGGGTAATTTTTTATAAAAATAATTTAAATTGTTTTCATTAGTGTCCCATTACTAAAATCATTAGACTACTTCAATTGAATGAAAGTAGTTCCACACTGATCGCGATCTATACAGCTTAACTTCCAATTAAAACTAATATTACTTGGCATAATGCAAGTTGTTACGATTTATTTTTAATTTCCTTTACTTTCACTGATGACAAATTTCAGCCGCACGTAACTGCATTAGCCATACAAACATTGTAATATCGATCTGAATCACAGATAACAAAAAAGAAAGCTGTAAGAACCCGTGAAGATTTTTGATCAAGTTTAAATAGCGATCCATTACTGCCACTAAAATGCAATACAGTACATGTATTAATATGCGTATGATTGAAGTATTGTTTTTCGGACGGCAGATTTAGCCTAGTATGTGCTTAGGTTTAAATGAAATCTGGACCAGGTTGACAAAAAAAAAAAAAAAAAAAAAAAAAAAAAAAAAAAAAAAAAAAAAAAAAAACTTTTTTTGGCTACAGCGCAAGGCGCGAGGAAATAGATTGAGCTTTATTTTATAACATATCTCTTTAATTGAGCAATTGCTAAGAAATGGATGGCCAGAACATTGAAAGAAATCATGTATTTCTTTTAAATTGGCTTATTAATTATCAGTTGCTTTCTTTACTAAAACCACTACTTGGTTTGAATGAAAGAAATTCCAAACTGATCGCGATCGATGCGGCCTAAATTAAAACTAATTTTATATCACACAACGTAAGTTGTTAAAATTTATTTTTAGCATTTTTCGTTTTCACTGGGGTCATTATTTCAGTCGCGTGTAACAATGATCTTCATCACATATAATAAGAATGAAAGCTGTATGAACCCTTGAAGATTTTGGATCCCGTTTATATAGCGATGTATGATGATATTGACATGCGATACAGGTAATGCATCCATTCGCGTATGATTGAAGCTTTGATTTTTAGTGGCAATTTTAGCGGAGATTGTGGTTTATTTGCGCTCTTCTATCTACCAGCACCCCAGCCACGTGTTCCCCAACGATCAGTGAATTAGCATATTCATACTTAATCCAGGTAGCCATAAATTTTTCCGGATTGATTGTATAATGGTGATATTTGTTATGATTCAGGGGATGTTTTGATTCATTTGATGTGACGTTTTGGCTATTGCTTTTTTTTCCCTTAAGGCTTTACGCCTCGTCGATGTCGCAATCACTAGAAGCGGGAAAGGACCGAGGGTTGGAATTGAGAAGAATTCAAATCGGCCATAGCCTTTTGAAGGACGCATTCCGTCATTCGCCCGGAGTGAATTGGGGAAACCATGGAAAACCCAAATCTGGATGTCCGGACGAGGATTCGAAGTGGCGTTCTCCCAAATGCGTGGCCAGAGCGTTACCACTCACCCAACTCGCTCGGTGAAAGGATTGTAACGTTGACACTATTTGTGAAGAATTTCGTTGCTTTTATTTCACCCACTTCATGAACATTTATCTTAGTCATCATTGCAACATAGCTTTCCTGTTACCTGCGTTTTTAAATTTCCAGTTAAGAATTATTATGAACATTGAAGTTATTGGTTTTGAACACAGGAAATGGAATATGTTTTCATTTTAATATCCATTGTAGTAGACAATTGTTAAACCTTTATTCATAAATTAAATAGGACTTGAAATTTACACATTACCATACGAGTATCATGCAGGATATGCGAAACCAAATTTCTTGCCTGTTTATGAAACAAAAACCAAACACAAAGATTTAACTCTAGTTTTGCATGGGTCAGACTACTCGCATTATTATCTACATAAAACTACTTAATGGTGTGTGCCAAGAGACAGTAGTTTACAGATCTTTCATGAACAAACTGCGAGAGTAAACCGCTGTCTTGATTGTGTGTATGAAAGAAGCAAAGAATAGTACAGGGGGATGGGGGGCTACACTTTAATTAATTCTTAACCAGTTTTAGTCAGGATTGTTACTGTTAATCTATGTTATTACCCCTATAAGCATAATCGAAACTTAAAAATTTTACGTTAGTTGGTTATGACATCTGAGTTGTTGTTACATTACGTAATACGAGGTAAAACTGTATAGTCCCGTATACGCTGCTTACTTATTGGTAAAAATAATGTTCCTCCCGTGATCAGCCTCTGTTAATTCTCTCTGAGTGCTAATACTGCAGTTACCGAGCGTGGTAGGTGAGCGGTTAACGCTCTAGCCTCGTACTCGGTAGCACGCCGGTTCGAATCCCCGTAAGGGTTTTCCATGGTTTCCCCAATTCACTCCAGGCGAATGCCGGAATAATTCCTTCAAAAGGCCATGCCCGAATTCCTTCCCGTTCATTGTCCCCCAGTCCCATCCAACCTCTAATGACCTCTACGTCGACAAGAGGTAAAGCCATAAGTAAAAAAAAAAAAAAAAAAATACTGCAGTTAACTGTAGGATACACCTGTACGAGGGGAGTTCTGTGAACCACTTTAACTTTGTTATTACATTCAGTCATGTAGCAACGCTGTAAACAAAGTTTTAACTACGAAAAAATAAGTAATACTCTTATAAAGGTGAGACCGCATGGTATGGCAGATACGGGCAGAGACAATCCAAAAATTAAATAAATAGAAATCAATGACTAAAAAAAAAAGCGAAACCCCCCCCCCCCCAGTGTTGTCCACTGCGCTAAGGCGCCGCAAACTGATCGTGAAAATACAACGGAATCAAGCTATAAGTCCTGGTTCGCGCATACCGGCAGTCCTGATAGCGGTTTTTAGTCGGTTTCCAGCACTCATCTAAGTGAATACTCGAATGATATCCAGTTTCTGGTTTATAAACTACAAATTTCAAAAACAATACTTACAATACAGGACCAGGTCTAACAATTCGAACAGAATACAAGTCCTTCCGAAACCTCTTATGATTCACACTGGCCACCTGTGTACAATAGTGGTAAGTGGTCATTAGATGGCCGAATCTAGAAAAGAAACTACATGATTAACACCCTAAAATACCTGCAGTTTCGGTAGGACGCAACCAAAGGCAGCTGCAGTGTACTGTATATTAACAGCAATGATATAGATGTGTTGATTTTTCTAGTATCTGCGAATCCATATTAAACAATTCAAACGGCAGGCTTTAAAGCACTGTGTGTTGAGTTTTCTACTATCTGTGAAAGCATATTAATTACAAGGAAAGGGAATGATTCATCACTCACCATAGTTGAAGGTTACGCATTTCCTTTTACCTTAGTACAATTACTGAATCCATATTAAAAAATTAAAACGTCAGGCTATAAATAACTGTGTTCCAGTTGGCTGTTACTTCTTTTTATTTTTCGTTAGAACTGCGCGCCCCCTTGACGTAGAGAACATTAGAGGTGGGAGAGGGCTGGAGGCAAAGAACGGGATGGAATTCGGCCATAGCCTTTTGTAGGAACCTGGAGTGATTTGCAGAAACCATGGAAAACCAAATGTAGATGGCTGGACTGGGATTCGAACCTGCATCCCCCCGAATGCGAGGCATAACGTTATCATTCACCCACTATGCTCGGTCGGCCCTGGCCTTTCGATGTAACAGTCTCAGCACTGTTCGGAGTGATTTCGGAAAACTATGGAAAACCGAAATGTTGATGTCCTAGGAGATCACGTTCTCCCGCTCACGACCGTTACTTAGTCATTTGGTATTGCAAAGTACCAATCTGATGCGTGTTCTTCTAGCAATTCCAAGACAAATGCAAGTAACGATTTCCTTTCCAGGCTTCTGCTTCTACAACTATGCCAACTTGTCTTCTGTTTATCGTGTCAGCTATTGCCGTGAACGCTTACATTCAATAATTTTACAGTTGCGAATTCATCGTCGAAAATAATCACAGTTTTACATCTGAGGAGTTCTTTTATTGTGTAGCTTAACTCTAACCGTTGTACCGAAAATTCCTTTAAAAAGTCCAGTTACCCCACATGGGTCCTACAGACAAGTCCAGGCTGGTTCCTCACGCTATAAGTGTTGGTGTTACGTCGTTTTTTAAGTTATTCATTTTCATTGGGAAAATTAAATAAAGGAACAGTTTCAGTGACATTTGAAAATACAAAATACGGAAAGTTCAAAGTAACAATTAATTCTTAACATTTCTAGTGGGTGGTATAGTTGACAGTGACGTAAGAAGAAGGATTCAAGGAATTTTTCGGGCCCTAAGTTTTCGGTTCAGAGCTTTATTAAAGCGCGGCCGTTTTTTATATGTTCGGCCATAAGCCGATTATTGTCTGCGATGAAGAAGGACGCAGAGTTAATTGATTATTGGACTCAAGAAAAAACTTTTCTTCCTGCTGAGAGACTTAGATGTTGGGGTAAGTTGTTCTTAAAAGTAATCGAGAAGCACCTGCCCGAACGAAAACTTTCTATCCAACGCACAAACCGTCCAACTTACAGCGCGGTAAGAAAAGAGATTAAAGATCGTGACGCCACAAAGTGCTGATTCCAATCACATATTTTATTATGGGCTCAATGCGTCTTATATTACTGAAATCATAACTTTTGTGGCATATATTCATTATTAGTGAAGATGTTTTGTCTACCATGTGACCACTTTATAGTCACAGAAATCTCATGAGCTGTTAAGGCAGTGAAGCTTTAATCACCAAGCCATGACAGATTGATGATTCTATTGTATTGTGGAAGATGGGGAGTCAAGCGTTTCCATCTGTCTGCAAAGCATGCAACTTGATTTTGAAATATGTAATTTATGAATTCGAATGAGGCATCGTCCCAGCACTCGCCTAGGTTAGGGCGAGAAACCGCCTAAAAATCTCAATCAAGACCTGCCGGTACGCGGGCTTGGTATCTAAGCCCGAGCCGGTAATGTCTTCTCTATCCTGTCTAAGGGTACTTTTGCGTTCACGGCCAAGCTGGAAAGTCAAGGTTTTTTTTCCCCTTGGAAACTAAATCAAATTTCAATTTTGCTAAAAGATTCCCACATTTACTGCTTTAAGTTGTTTCAATAACGAATTAGTTGACAATGCAAAAAGTAAACTGAGTTAGCTTTACGGTAATAGTCAATGTTAATACATAACTTATCGTTAGAAAGGATTAATTTTTAAGGAGCATTATAGCATTATACATAGTGTTCAAATACCAGCGGCATTATCTTCTGTTGATCATGCTTGATGAAATTGGAATTTCTGTTCTGAAGTATTGGAAATGTTTACCACCATTATCTGATAAAGGATTAAGTTAAATTTATGACTAAAGTGACTAAGAAAACTCAAAAGCGTAAACTTTCCTTTCAAATAAGCCTATTTCATAATTGTTTTCAGACAATTTTGTGACATTATACCGAAATATTGGAAAAACTCTGAAATCACTGAATGTTCCCTCGCACTTGTCGGCATATCAAGCGTGAATGGAACATCTGAGCGCTCAACTTCAATACGGAACAGTCTGATGAAACTCCCCAAAGAAAGATTTTGTTAGAACAGATTCTTCAGCGAGAATAACATCAGACACTTTTAAGAACGACTTTAACGCGCCAAGGGATCGGAAAGGTACCAAGGGGACCAGGCATAACACCAGGCCCCTGCGTACTGGCCGTCCTCACTGAGGTTTTTAGGCAGTGATTGCCGGGGCGGACCCAAATCTCTACCTCATTCACAACACATTTCCCAATCAATCAATACACACTCACAGAGCACAGTTACAGATGGTAACACTTCACTTCGCCAATCTGATCCTAAATCAATCTTTAAAATTTGACGAGTAAAACTTCAATCTCCTCCTCATAAACTACTCATATACCAAACAAAAACAAAAAATACACACAGAATATACGTTTCACAGAGGGATGGCAACACTTTACTCCTCCAACTGGCCGTGAAACCAAAATTCCAAAGTTGATCATGTCAATGATGAGTAAAACGTATAAAATGCAGGTAACCCCAAAAAATATTGGGAAAGGTGGTGAAGAAGAATTAAAAAAAACGACTTTAAAGACATTAACACTTTGCACTAAGGGATATAAGTTAGCAGATTTTGTGCAATGTACAGTGAACCTTGGAAAATTACTAACATGTTTCGTACTGTACCGAATTGCTGCCTTGAACAGTTATAAAAAAAAATTAAAATAAAAATCGCCCTCTCTCGTTTTATAGTCGTGTTACTCGTGCCTGTATATCGAGATCCAACCCGAAGCTTCGTAACATCATTCTAAAGTTAGTGACATTTTTCAAGGTCTTCTGTTTTGCTGTTAGAACACTCAGACAAACGTGTGACATCACGAATTTCATCTTTTTGCGGCACCTTCCATAACGTTGCCCCATTAACTGTTCCTTAGGCAGTCAGATTTTTCAGATTGTTGTCCTTCTTCTTCATAGACCAGACGAATATAATATTTTCTAGTCCAAAATGTTACATATACGGCTTTATATCCCCTATTTCTTAGACTAGCTAAATCTTTGCTTGCCCTACAGTTAATGGAATAAAAACATGTATCTCAGGAAAATTAAAATTATTAAGAAGATTCTTCTGTACGCAACAATAATTTCCGAGAAACCGGAGCGGAATATTTAGCTGACTAAACCGTGTATTCAACTCCGAAATAAAATACTTCTGCAATTAAGTGATGAAGAATAAGTGTCAATTCTTGATATTCAACTTACTTACTGTCCTGCTTACCGCTGTTATCTGTACTAGAGTATAGCTTATTGTCTTATATGGCCAGAAAATGAAGTACAGTCAAAACCGATCCTGGCATCATTATGTTCTTTCCGTATGTTTACATACTTTTGCATGTGTTTTGATCAGTGCATCGTTTTTTTGTGTATGAAGATGAAAGAATAGTAACTTGGTGCCGCTTCATTCAGATTTAAACCTTCCGAAGGATATCCAGGGATAGATAAGATATATGTCCCTATCCGACTGACGAATCGCCAACCGTATCATATGATATCATTCTGTAAACACAAGGGAGTGGTTTGGATTTAACTCACTCGGCTTGTGCATATGAGTGAGAATAATTAATATCACCTTTCCTTTCTTATGCCACATCGTATATTTCTTACCGAAGTCCTCACCAGTTTTTGAAGACCCAGCATTTCTTGTTTTGGTCCTAAAGCTATGACGGTTTTGATAAATATTGTTATTTCTAAAGGCGCATTCCCACGATCGCTTGTAACGAAGGTGAGACGAGACGGAACCTCATTAGCCGAAGTGTAGAGACGACCGCGGGCCGTAGGTTAGTCCTCGCTTACCTTGCCGCCACCTCCGCACCACGTTGCCTACTGTGGCTTGGCACAGAGCAACAGAAGGGGTGCGCACAGTTGCTGCAAACCGATGGCAGCAGCGCACCGCTACACACACACGCCTGTGATGTTTACCGACTCAGAGTGGGTAGCTGCGTCTCGTCTCCGCTAGCAGAGGTGGCCCTGTTCCCATGGCGTGTGGTCGAGTATTCGTCCCGTCCCGTCTCGCCTTCGTTACAAGGGATCGTGGGAATGGGCCTTAAAAGGTGATTTTTGTGACGAGCCATCTTTTTTCCTTGATACTTAAACCATATTGATAAATGGGCTATGATTTTAGGGATTAAGTTCTCCGCATTGGCAACATCATTAATTAAAGAAGGAATTTTACGAAATTCAGTCCGTACGTGCCAAAATTATGAACAATTAAGGTCACTGATTTGAGAAAGTTCAATTTCAAGCTGTTAGGCTTTGCTGGCGTTGATAATGATTGATCGCATTACCACATATCACAGAGATATTGATATTTGATAAACCATGTGTTTTTTCTGGAGTAAGAAGCTTTTCAGATATTTTTGTTTATTTCAGAGAAACGTTTCATCATTCCTAATTGTTTCGTAAGACGTTGTAAATGTTTTGCTACGTACCTGATTCAGTTGACAAACAACAATTGCTATAAATGAGCTGGTTTCTTTCATCCTACTATAAACCACCAATCCCGCTATTCATCGTATATCCTTCGCGAAACCTAGTATTCGGTAGTTATGTTGCACTAAATTTTGTCATTCTCCTGAGAATTTTCAGTGATTTATAATATTTACTTCTAGTATTAGGAGTGAATATTATATACCAGTTATCTCATTGCTTTGCTCCCTTCACTTTGATGCATTACCTTAAACTGTCCACGTGCGATAACACTGTGCACTCCGGCTAATGACGTCACGTCCTCGCGCCTTTCCGATAAGGCAGCAGCGTCGCGCGTGAAGCCCCGGACTGCTTACCGCTGCATACGAGTCCACCCGCAACATCAGATAGCTGTCCCGCCGTGTTGCGTTGCGCATATAAAGTGGCGTACAAAATCTGACGCAGACGGGGTAATAGGCAGATCGCGTGCCCGACAAGACCCGCACGAGACTCTCTCAGATAACTACTGTAGCCGGTTATTCATTGAACTGTCCGTGGTAGAGCGCTCGGTACAGAAAAACGGTTGTCTAGGCAATGAGAAGGCTTCGTTCATACACACCTGATTAGGTATCGTGTTTATGTCTCTCATATCCAGATTTTACATTTAGCTTTTCCCATGGTAATAATATTTTTTTTAATAGTCATAATCAGATATAGACAAATAAATTCATAGCAAGTTAGAGAAACACGATTTATTAAAATAAACGATGATTCTGGGATTTTAATCCATATCAATACTGTCTCACTTCCCCTCCACAGACAACTGACGGGGATCTGTGAAAACACACTTCGGTTACACATTTAAATATTTCGTTATGACACTCGAATATGTATTAGTCGGATACAGAAAGGTGAAAGTTACCTAAAAGGAGTCCCAAAAACCGCGGAGTAGGGATAATACGACAGGAAAAAGATCATCTTGCCATTCTATCATTGAAGCTGTCTCATGACGAGAACCAATATGCAACATTTTTTTTTTTAAATGTCTTTTGGCTTCGAGGCCATATAGCCAATTCAAGTGTATTTCGAATCTTCCAGTGTACTCCAATTTCTTCATAGCTTCACAGTGTATTATTGTCCGAGTCGCTCTAGACACAACGCGACGGACATACGGACATGACATATAAACAACACGAACACTAAACACCCATGCCCTTGGCCGGACTCGAACCGACGACCTTCGGCAAGTGGAGCTAACACTCTAGCCCCTACCTTACCGGGGCCTGCTACAACTTGTTTAAAAATAGTAACAAACTAAAGGGAGATGGATTAACCGTGGGGGACTACATACAACAGTTCCTCCGAAGAATTTTGTTTGGGGTTTAAAATTATACCACTTTCTGGTGACATCTTGTGTCAAAATAGTTTTGTACACAACATTTTTCCTTTTGCTGTTCTTTGCCAAGATATATAGCCTTTGGGGGTTGGAATCCAGTCAAGTAGCTAAAAATAGATGCCCTTGGCAAAAACGCGTCTGTTCTAGGAGTACCCTTACTTTCAGTGTCTGTCACTGAGCTTTACTTATAATCATCGGGGTAATATCAAGATGGGGATACCGCTGCGGCCTCGCGTAGTAAACACATAGATCACGTGGTATATATGACACCATACTGACGTATTCAGTCTGCACGTACCAACACAGCAACAGCTATAGATATGATCTGAAAATTGGATATCTGCAGTATGGTGCGTAATAGTTACGTTTCACTTTGGTCCAGGCTGCATTACGACCTAAACGCATATTTATAAAATATGATTTCGTCAATCATCATTTGAGTTTATGTTGTAATGCAGTGTTGACCATATTCACAATGGTGTCATATATACCACATGATCTGTGTGTTTACTACACGAGGCCGCAGCGGTATCCCCATCTTGATATTACCCAATCATCGCATGCAGCGCAAATCCACATCTATACTATATGATCTATATGATAAGTTTTTGGCTGGCTGTCGTACGGTCACAGGGACACTTTCCAACTGACATAACCTAAGAGGATAAAGAAAGAGAAGGAATTCATTCATGTCCTTCTAAAGGAACCATGTAGACATTCGCATGGAGTGATTACGGGAAATCAGGGAAAATCGCAGTAAGAATTGCGGCAGGGGATTCAAACCCACGTGCTCCCGAATACAAGGTAGGAGAGTTATATCACCCTCCACCTGACTCGACGTGACAAGTTGTGTCTGTACATGAAATTTATACACAAACTGTACACGAGAGAAACGAAGTCTGACTGACTGATATAATATTACAGATACTTGCACACGTTATCCATCTGTCTATCACTGTTCGGTAGTTTTCAAAATTTCATGACAAAACATGTTATTTATGCCGAAAAAAGTATACTATGACCTTCCCAATGATACATAGTATTCCCGGGTAAAATTTTATCAAGGTCGGTTTAAAAGTTTAGTCGTGAAAATGTAACAAACAGACAAAGAGAGACAGAATTACTTTCGCATTTAGTGTAGATTCAGGGAAATTATAAGTCGATTAAACAACAGTGGGGCTATTATAAAAACTATTTTTGCAACAATCGATCTTTTACCACAAATCTGAATCTTAATAAATAAAAAACACATGAATACTCTGTTTTTAAAAATAACGCTTTGATGTATGTGTTTAAGCTTTAATCAGAAATAAATATCCCCGTGTTTAAATTTGTGCTAGTCATCGCTATTACGACGAATAAAAAAGTACTGTTTGTTAAAAATCGTTTTTGCGAATATTTCAATGACCTGTAGCAGACAATGAACATGTGATGCTGAGCCGGGGACTGGCTGACGAGACATGATGCAACTAGTGTCCAGAATAATGCCGGCATTCGGACACTGAACGGATATATTCTTGAGTGGCAGATTGAATAGAAGAGTAGCGTCCTGAATGTCGTTGGCGTGATACCAGGATGCTGTATTTCTAAAAACCTTCTGTGGTCATCGAGGTAGAACTACTTGATGTGAGAAGTTACGTGGGAAAGGCAATTATTTATTTTTTTAAGTAAAGAAGATTGAAAAAATGACTTCTGACAAAGCATATGTTTTTTAAGCATTTACATTTTAAATGTTTAACAGTTAAACAAGTAGTATTTAATGATAACAACTTTTTACAGTAAAAGTGATATTTATTACTACTCTTCAAAATAAAATACCTTCCATTAATAAGTACTCGCATTTACTTATTTTCTCATTATTATATTCCATTAGGTGACTTATCACGATACCATGCGAAATATTAGAATGGGTCAGTTAATATACACGAATTCTTCATTTAAATATATAAGAGTTCCTTGTCGAAGCCAAAGAGAAATTATCGGTCGGCTTTCTGGTACCTAAAACTTATACGAGATGGCGTTAGAGCCATTTGCGAGATATAAAACACAAAAATCGCGTTTTTTTCCCGGGAAGAAACCTCTTTAGCTAATCTTAAAAAACAAAACGTTATCTAAATATGAAATGTCATCGAAATCGTTAGAGTCGTTTCTGAGATCCCAAATGTATATATACAAGAATTGATATATATATATATATATATATATAATATAAATGGTGCATCCACATTCAGATCAAATTACACTAATTATTATGTGTCTTCCATAAAGCGATTTAATATTTATTATTTATAAACCTACTCTCCTTATTTATAGATACTTATGATCATCAGAAAATTTTGTTTTCTAAGTAACTTGTAAAACTGACGTTCTAAATTCATTAAATGTTAATTCCAATTATACTGAGATGACGGCATAAAAGGAATTTCTTTGCAAATTATAGTTATTTGTTATTCTAGTTATTTGACGCCATACTGATTTCGGTAGATGTATTTCTTGAGATCCAAACCAGTTTCCCCACGGTTATAGAGGCCGGTATTGTGTGTTGCTCACTGGCGACACTGTTGGTATCTTTTACGCTCCAACATTCCACAAAATGACGTAACTGTGTAGAAATGATGCAGAATGTTGAAATAGATGTAACAAGTATTGCATTTACTAATGTTAACTTGAATCCGAAAGCTGAAATCAATATGCAAGTAGCAAATACTCTTTTATTTCTTAATTTGCTATTACTATAGCTACAGCCCTATTTAACTTCCATAATTTTACCTCCGTTTATTTTATCCCTGGATAAGGTTTGCAAGAGGATCGATTTGTATTAATTGTTTAAATTCTGCATTTGTTATAAGCAGACTTTTACCACATGGGTCACTCTGGGTTTTTCTTTTTTTCACAAACTTTGCCAGGTAAAAAAATCTTAAAATAAAAGGTTTTTTTCGTATAAACCTTTAGATAAACTCGTTTCTTTAAAAGAAATTTAAAATAAAATGTAACATAAGAAAGCTTTAGTATTTTCTAACGTTCAAACAGATTTTAGTTTTAAACTCCAACAAACGAATATCTCAAGCGAACCCAGAGTAAAAGAAAGTCGTTTAATCGGCAAAGTTTCAAAGAAGATGTTTGTTTTTCCCTTAAGTACCAGTGTATCTCAAAACAACGAACTTGAAGCTGTAAAATAAACAGGAGATAAAGCGCCCAACAGGGAGACCGCGATGAAGTTATTTTGTTGGTTTTACTTTGGATATGTAAATAAAACTTGGGGTCTTATGATGTGAATCTTTTATTTTTTACGCGATGCATAAAATAAAAATGTTCATTTGTAAAATGTGAAAGTATTATTAAATTTTTTACTATATAAAAATATACATATGTAAGCGTTTTGTATTTAGTGAGAACCAGTGCATTTCCAATATTTACTTTTTTGAAGACCTTTTTATTTTTTTTAAATTTTTTTTAAGTTGTTGCTAGTTTAAGATTCGTGGTCAACTCTCAAATTCATGGCTAATTAAATAATTTCTGATTTTAATTTTTTGTTGTTGTTTCAGGTAAGAAGATGAATTAATTCAAATACACATGGGTGACGAACTGTAAGTTTACCTCTTTTCCTCAATCATAAAGTATTTACATTTCCTTGCTTATGACTGCGTATGCTTTAAAGCTGTGATTCACAATTAGTGGTACCTGTACCCCCTAGGGTTACGTTAGGTTGCTTCAAAGTGTAATCTCTTGGCCAAAGTAATTTAATCACTACGATAATTAAAAAAACAACAATCTCGGCAACATTACTTCCACCAAAATATATTTTTTGGACATTTGTTGATTTTTGTGACGTTTGTTATTGGATTAAAATTTAATGAGTCATTTAATAAATCATTTTTTATTTATCATTTTGACTGTAAGGGATACACGAGGTTGAGCTCGTTCTTGAAGTGGGACTAGGAAAATTGGGAAACACTGCTTGAAAGAGCGTATACTTGGACTTGTAATTTTTTTATGAAAAAGTATTTGCTGATTTCCCTTCAGATTGGTCCGTTTCTACGAGATGAGTACAATAGTTGATTTATATAAATAAAATACGTGTTTGTTCTTGTATTAGTGGAATACAAGTCTAGCGGTTCAAAGACCCTTACGACTAGCTAATTAGAAATAATTGCATTCAGTGAAATACTTATTTTTCGTCAACGGGAAAATAGTACGGTAGGTATGAAGTCCTGGCTACGAGTGATAGATCATCGTTCTGAATTCTTCATAGTTGTTGCTTTTGAAATTTAAACAAATATTTTTATCAGCCTTCCAGCATACAATCTTCTGGTGTTGGTCCTGATAGAAGATTATCATGTTAAAATTTCAGTACGAGTCCTCCGTTTGGTTCTCCCCCCCCCCCCCCCTTAATTTGTTTTGAAGACATGTTTTTTGATTTAAAAAACTTTATCAGTTTACATTGACGTTAACAGTGTATTATGACATGATTTCTCAATTTTCTTTTTAGCATGCTTCGAAAGATTTCAAGCACAAAATCACTCCCATTACTTATTGACTTGACAGCCATGAAAGATCAAATAAGATACATTTAATAAATTTCCTTTAGCTAATGTTCGCAGTTAGTCATAACTTATGTGGCTAAAACTTTTATGCGATCACAACTTGCAATTGTTCTCGCGTTTTCTTAGACTGAAAGTTCTTGTAGAAGATTGTAAGATGCATAACTTTCGGATTTACGCAAAATTGTTCACAGCCGCACATAAACGATGTTCTGACAGAAAGAATTCTTTACTTTTGCGAAATGGATTATTAATCTTTATCTTCACGTTGGAAATCTGAATAGGAACGAATATTTCCTGTTGCTGCTAAAGGAGAACAGAATTATGACAAAATTTCCCGCACCTCGTTTATCGTATCACTCTTCAGTAACCAATAATTATTCTTCTTTGCAATGTTACATACTGGAGCACCAATGAATTCTTCATACAGTGGTGGGTTAGTGAAAAACAGCACGGTGTCCATCAAGCTACTCCCTCCCGTCGACTGCATCCACCAGTCAGTGATTTGTATGTTCGGCCAATCACATGACTCTTACTAGGCCTGAGAACTTTAGTTACTATAGATTAATTGCTATCCAATAAATTTGTTAATCCTTAAAACTGAGCGTTACAAACTCCCGAAAATACTGTGCTTCAGTTTATGAGGTTGCATTATTTACATCTGAGGATACCTGAGGGGTGTAGGTAATGGTATAATGTCTTGTAAGTAGTTACTGTGTTATTGGCTTGTGTCACTTATCGTTAAGGCTGTGATTTTGTTGTAATCGCCTTAATTCCAGGATTTCTTGTCAGTTCTGTCTAAACTGTTTGTTTCAAAAGATTGTTACATTTTAAAGTCAAATTCAACGATAAATTTTTTTGTATTTTGAGCGACATATCAAAATGTTTGTAATATAAGACGCGTGAGACATACTGTACATCCAGAAACACTAATTAGCAAGATAATTACTGATATTTTTTTTCTTTCAGAAGCTGAATTATTACGACCTTTTCCATTCAAAATCCAATCTTTCAAGTTACATCCTCAAAAATAGTGTTGAACAATTATAAGTACAATTACCTGTTGTTGGTCATATTAGTTGCAAGGGGTTAAATCTGGGAGGGAGGGGGAGGGAAGGAAAGAATCAGAATGAGGGTAGGCAGGAGCAGAAAATAAGGTTCTGTAGCAAGTGGGTACCACATAACCTGTAAACAAGAAAGAGGTCTACGCTGTAAAATTTTAATTTTAAGAAAGGAATGGCATTTGTAAATCAGGTTTTGAAACTTTCAGATATTCAAACGTGTACCACAGTAAAATTATGCAAAACGCTAGCGACACATGCACTAACGTAAAGTAACTAAGCATGAATCATTCATAAGAATCAAGAAAGAAACCATGTAAAGGGATTGATGAGAAAGAATCCACTATTTTCGACATGAAGAGATACGAAATGATGGAAGAAAAAATTGAAGGAAAAAGCAGTCGAAAATAGTGTTAGAGTTCCTAGGCAAAAGTACTGCTCGAAATTAAAGATGTTTAAGAAGTAGTGCAAAGAGTAAAATTAATTTTTTGTCACAGAGAAAGAGAAATGATAGGAATACGCTGAAAACGAAGCATTAGCAGATTTAGTACTTGACAAAGTGATGAAATGAGTATACTTATCTTTGACACGCGAGAGAATACTATTCATTGCCAGAAAAATCAGGTCATCCTTAAGGTGCTTTAAGGTTAAAAGTCCATGCTGCTGGTCTAAAAATTTCCACCCAATTACATAAATCGTTTTCATCATGGTCTTAACATATTGTTACCTATTTACCTTTGCGAAGGTCAACTTACAGAAAATTCCGAAGGATTTAAGTACCGCCGTATAAATGCCGTGGCAACTCTCTCTTGCCCCCTGACGAGTAGACAGCCCGCGGCTCATTTGGCTGGGTGGTTCTGACTGAGATAACACTAGGAGTGTGGTCTGCAGCGAGTGGCCCGGACAGACAGGCTGACAGCCGGCGGGACAAAGGCAACTGCCCGACTTCAGGCACCTCGCTATACGCACAGCAGGGGTGAAAGCCTACCACTCCAGACCATTGTACGTATAACATCACATGCCGTGTTAGTGCATAAACAAACATAAACTTAAGGGCCGTGGGACTGTAAACATACATAGATTAACAATTTATGATTGGAAATGGGATTTGCCTAATAGGCTTATCATTCAAGTGATTTCTTACGAGTGTGTATAAAAAAGAGAACAAATACATTCAAATTGATTTCCATTTTGAGTCATTAAAACTGTTCGAAGCAACGATCTGCCAATTTTATTAGAAACTTCAAAAAGATGATAAGCGGAGCCTGGTGGGTGATCAGTTTACGTTAGGGGCTGCCATTATGAAGGACGCAGGTTCCATTACAGATGCGGCAATCAAGCTTTCGGTTTCCCGAAATCACTCCAGGCGAAGGCAGAATGGAATTAGGCAATGGCCTTTTTTTTTTTTTTTTTTTTTTTTTTTTTTTAAGGAAGCAACCCGGCATTCACCTGAAGTGATTTGGGGAAACCATGGAAAACCCAAATCTGGATACCCGGACGGGGATTCGAACCGCCGTCCTCCCGAATGCGAGTGTCAGAACGTTAACCGTTCACCCACCACGGTCGGTGGCATAGACTTGACTGGTGTATGGTAGCGTTGTAACGGTGGAGACCTTGATTGAGTAAGGGCAGTCCCGATCTGGATAGTCGGGATTGTCATATTCCCTCTTTTTTTGCTAATGACTTTACTCCTCGTCGACGCCGAGGTCATTATTGGATTGAAATGACTGGGGGCAAGAAACGGCGGTGAATTTGGCCTCTGCATTTTTGGAGGAACCATCCCGGAATTCGCCTTCAGTGATTTGGGGAAACTATGAAAAACCGAAATCCGGATGGCTGGACGGGGATTCGAACCTGCGTCCTCCCAAACGCGATTCCAGAGCGTTACGGCTCGCCTACCACGCTCTGTGTCCGCTCTTGCAGATGCCTGTGTACTAATACAGTTGTTGCTTCCCACAAATAGCGAATGTATTCTCGTTGTGTTGCAGCTAGTTTGTGTATCTTTCATTACACAAACGACTATCTACAACACTGTTTCCATTACACTCCCAGAAATACAAATGAATGTTATCAAGTTCTGCAAATGAATAAACATCTCTTAGTACCAAGAAGTGAAATGGGATAATCAAAGCAATATGCCCGAAGGCGCTTTAGCTATCTCCATATATTCACAACTCGTATAAATACAAAAAGGAACATACAATAAAGAGCAGTGTAATTATAATTATAATTTCTTCAGTAAGTAATGTAAAACAAACAGTTCAAATACTGTTAGTTATCAGTATAACCTCATTCCTTGTGAATGGAGTGGTACTAACTTTTATATAGCTCACGATTCTCTCGGCTGCAGACATAAACCTATCGAACAGCGCAGCGTTTACAGTAGTATTACTTTCTCCTCACTAGAAAATTTGCTACGCCTACGTCTGACAAAGATTCCTCGTAAAAAAATTTTCTCGTTAACTATTTTCTTATGGTTTCGCTTTTGGTTTTAAAGGAAATCTAAAGCTGATTAGTTGGTATAGGCATAGTTCCTCTTCATCCTCGCTAATAGCAGTAGAACAACACCGCACACTAATTGCTGAACGAGCGGAAAGGATGAGAACTTGTTTGCGCATTATCCGATTCAACATTTGGTCTGAATCGAAATGATAATTTAGGTTTGATCAATCATATAATTAAAATCACGCGGTGGGAAGCTGTTTGTTGTAAAGACAGGAAATCAAACACTTGAGGAGTGTATATTTGACCTCCACGTTGAACATAGCTTCTTCAATATTTTTGTTTAAATATTTCTGCCTCAGAATTTCTTTTTTTTGTGATGCGTCTCTATGCAACGGCAGAAGAGAGGCAGTTCTAATCGCCAAGTATTGTGTGTTCAGATTTGATAAAAAATTTCTAAACATCACAAACAGAAAAACTTTTTCAGTGGGTAACAGATGTTAAATATATCATGTTTATTTCTTCACATCGGTTAGGGGCATAGAGGCTTAGAAAAAATCTTTCGTGTCAAGAAGTAAGCAGATACAACTTCAGGATAATCCATTATAAATTTCGATAAGTAATTGGAAGAACATTTTATAGAAGGTCAGAGAGTTTCACTGGATACACAGTTACAGAAATCTCAAGTTTGTTCAGAAATCAAGATTGGTAACCATATGAGTCTGGAAAAAATGAGTTATATGTCCCAAGGGCTACCAACACCTGACACTATTGTTGGTTTGGGTGCCAAGTGGACAGCTTCAAAGTAAAATTTGAAAGTCTGACGTGTCCAAAATTGAAATATGGTTCGTACGTTTTCAACGTGTAGGCCTTGTTGACACATGTAACAGACGTGGTGAAAATCAGTTATGATTATAAGGCATTACATAATCCCAAGACTGAAAGTCTCGGTTAACAAACACCAAGTAGAGAGGAATTTAAAACAGCTCACAATTCACTTTTTAGGGAAAGGGTTATTTCAAACGTTTTAGAATTAAAACCTCCACTGACCAAATGGAATATGTAATATCGAATTAATGTATCCCAGTTCTAAAAAACCGCATATTTGCGTAAAATTTTTATAAAATTCTTCCGTTTGGACTAATGCATTTTGGTATAAAATAGTTAATGAATTAATTCTGGTAAACGATAAACTATTCCTAATACATCTCTCGGCATCTCATAGATGTCACAAGTGTGGTATCAAAGACTAACTTCTGCACCACTTAAAATATAAAGAGATAAGAAGTATTAGGGTTTAATAATAAGTGCGGATGAACGATTTTCACGCAATTTATCAGAGATATTCTTTATGAAAAATGAAGAAATCCCCCGCCACTTTAAAAAATCGATTTTAAAGTTCATGACCACGGATGTTTTAAATCGTACGGTATCAATAGTTATTCAAAACCAGTTAATTTTCATTCATAACGCGGGTGTAGTTAACTAATATTTTATGAATTATTGTAGATTTCGAATAATCTTTGAGTGCTATTCAGATCCGTAATTGTAACGGCTTTCTCAATTGGTGGTGGCAGCTGATCGGTCAAAGTGTTAGTTTATGGATCCATGTACCCGTGTTCGATTCGCACATTTCACAACATATCCACATTACCCAACAAATCCTAAGATTGCACAAAAAGGTAATACTGAATAACTGCCGATAGCATCGTTATAATATTAACACGAATACTGGTAAAATATTATTTATGACGTGGCTCTTTACTATCCCTAATGAACATCTGCGACAAATTCAACCAAAATCGCTTGATGCACTTGGTTGGGCATTCTTTTCAGATCAAAATGGTTACTTCTGGACAGCACTTTAATAAAACTTATTGCGTTACAAGAAATTCTCTCATCACATAAGCTCGGTCATCCGGCGTGAAAAGAAAACGTATCAACTTGGCTGTTGAAATACAGAGTATTACCTGTATTTCTGTACCGTGAAATCATTTAATCCAGATATGCTTCTTTTATGGAGAAAAAGTTCGCAGGAACGACAGCATTTCTTTAGGCCGATCAAGTGCCTTGCAGGATACGTCAGATGAACAGCGGGCGGAGTGTCGTAACCTTCGACTGAAAGCACTTCGTAGTGCCTGAAGAATTCGACGGTGATGAGAAGCCGCCTTCCGAGATGCAGGAGACTGCGGAACGAAGAAATCATGTTCAACTTACTTTTTTACAAAACTAGCTGACCCGGCAATGCTTCACTATTGCTGGACTTGAGTAGGCACATAGATTAAATGAAAAAATATTTACATATAAATTTTAAACTGCTGTTTCATTCATTTTCAGTTGGAAAGGGTGAGAGAGGATGCGCTTTGGAAAACATATGTAGGCAGTATTTTTCTGTTTGTTTTAAAGTATAAGCGTACAAATTATTATCTAAATCCGATAAAAAATGTGCTTTGCCTAAATTATGGGGTGAAAACGTAATGGGGTTGGAAAGGGGGAGAGGAGATGAATATTCGGAAACCATACGTAGGCAATACTTTTCTGTTTGTTTTAAAGTATAAGTGTACAAATTCTTATCTAAATCTGATAAAAAATGTGGTTTGCCTAAATTATGGGGTAAAAACGTAATGGGGGTAGAAAGGGGGAGAGGGGATGAATATTCGGAAACCATACGTAGGCAGTATTTTTCTGTTTGTTTTAAAGTATAAGTGTACAAATTCTTATCTAAATCGGATAAAAAATGTGGTTTGCCTAAATTAAAAGGTAAAAACGTAATGGGGTTGGAAAGGGGGAGTGGGGATGAATATTCGGAAACCATACGTAGGTAGTATTTTTCTGTTTGTTTTAAAGTATAAGTGTACAAATTCTTATCTAAATCGGATAAAAAATGTGATTTGCCTAAATTATGGGGTAAAAACGTAATGGGGTTGGAAATGGGGAGAGGGGATGAATATTCGGAAACCATACGTAGGCAGTATTTTTCTGTTTGTTTTAAAGTATAAGTGTACAAATTGTTATCTAAATCGGATAGGAAATGTGGTATTGCCTAAATTATGAGGTGAAAAAATTATGGGGGTGGAAAGGGGGGCGAGGGGATTAATATTCGGAAACCGTATGTAGGCAGTATTTTTATGTTTGTTTTAAAGTATAAGTGTACAAATTCCTATCTAAATCGGATAAAAAATGTGGTTTTGCCTAAATTATGGGGTGTTATGGAGAATAGGGGGTGACTTTTTGGAAAAAAATTTTCACAGGAACCTTCGCAGTCGCACACTCTAAAACTCTCCAAAGTTTCATTGCAATCTGATAAATGGTATAGGAATGCATAGAAGACGAACAAACCCACAAACCCACAAACATTGATTTTTATATATATGATTATTGTTCGCACTATGTGGTTGTGTGATGTTCTCATAACTAGAAAAAAGGTTCTCGAAAAAATAAATAACTAAATGTCTTGAAAGCGAGAACTATGATAGTAATAATCCTATTTTTGTTCTAATTGACAACAACATTTTCTTCCAGTTTCTGGAAGTCTGCATCAATATTATAACTTTGGTGATAGCTGCTGAAAATAACGGAGCTGTTCGCTAAATAAAAGCACCGTTATCGCAGTTGTACAAATCTACGGAGAGAGTTTCGATTAGTTAGTTCTGTTTTAAACAAGTTTTCTATTGGTTAAAATTTTCATGCCTATTCAAAGATAATCGCATGTATATTGGCGCTCCTACCATGTGTTAATTACTTGCTTGTTTCTGAACTTCCAACCACATTTTTTTAATGGCTTTACACCTCGTCGAAGCGGTAATGAACTGGGGGCAAGGAATAGGAAGGAATTCGGCTATGACCGTCTTGAGGACCGGCCCCGGAATTCTCCTGCAGTGATTTGGCTAAACCTTGGAAAACTCAAATCTGGATGGCCAGACGGGGATTCGAACCAACGTACTCCTTACCGGTCATCCAGAGTGGTCGGTTGCAACTTCAGGAATAACTAAGTACTATAGTGAGTTAGAACTTTGACTGCAAGAATAAAAAAGAATTTTACTCAGTTTTCAGGACTATCATTTAAAGAAAACCCGTTCTCCTTAAGTAAGTTATTATGGGATATTTTTTTCGAAGCGTTAAGCGTACACAAGTCAAGATAAACTCCGATTCGGGGAATTGAACCTCCACCACTTTAAGTATATACATTTCTAAAAAATAAAAAAAAGCGATTACAAAATAATGTATGTTTAATTACTTAAAGGGAAATTTTTGCAGTTGTTTACATCTGGTACAGTAAAAAAGGAGAATGAAAGAAGGAATTACATATGTCAAGAAGCTTATAGAGAGCACAACAAAGGGGGAAAAACAAAAAAGACAATCGTGTTTACATCGTTACGTAGAGTGGTAGTGGAGATTTAATGACTTCAGTCTGAATAATTGACCGTAAGTGGGGTGTTGTGCCACATTTTTTCAGACCTCTCAGCGAGGCGCGGAATGTCAGCTGGTGTCTTTCTCAGCCACGGGGACCGCTTTCCACTTCCAGCGGCCAAGTTTCTACTATGGGAACAGCCAGCGCTCTGCCCGTCAACTAAGCGAAGCAGATTCGCTCAGAGACCGGTGGAGCGGGTTGAATAATTTATGGCACTGTATTCTCTGTCTATACGCCACTGCTGCGAAATGGCGGCCTGGTATTTCCGCGAATGCTTCCCAACGGGTTTCTGGCTTTGCTGTCGCACCTAAATTGTTTCATGCATTGGGCGCAGTATCAGTAACTTGGTGTTCATTTACACTTAACTGAAATACGGTTTCTAAAACATAACTAGAGAAGACTTCGAGTATCTACTTCATTACACTTTAATTTATTTTGTATTTTTTCTTGTTGCATGCACTTCTAGTGTGAAAACCTTTGGATCGTGAAACATGTCGAAGTTAATTTGTACATGGACACGATGATTAATAAACGCAATGATAACTATTGTATGTTACAACCATGCAATTTTAAACATTAAACCTATCAAGGACATACCACAGCCAAGAGTTATATGCCGATTCTTGGATGGAGTAGTACTTGCTAATAAAATGATTTTTCTTTTGTTTCAAAAAATAAAAATGCCATAAAAAACACGCACTAAAATTTTTAAATTAACTTTATACCTTGCTTAGATGAAAATAATTCTAAATGGACAATATTTAACATTATTACTATTGAAATTTTTACATGAATTAGTCACTTTTGGAGTCGGTGCCAACCAAAGCAAGCAAACAAAAAATGGCAACAAGAAGGAATGACAATAATACATAAAAATCATATTACTACTTACCTATGAATAACACTATAAACATGTTTCTATGAAATTGAAATATACAGCTAGTACGCCAATACTATACTAAATATAAAGCGTTTACCGCATGATGCAGCCTACTAACTGACAATGTAACGTCAGAGATATGCCTCTACCACCAACGGTACCGAGTCACAGATTAAAATACTGTATAATATGTTCCCCTAAACTGACTCCTGTAAAAAACAATATCTGCCTCACTACATGCTGTAAAATGTTCGGAATTTTCGTTCGTATTCCCCGTTTCACCTCGAATTGCAAATAAAGTGCAGTAATTCGTTCCTCATGGTTTAACAGTTAGCACCTTCTCCATGATATAGTACATATATGTGCCAACTTTCATGATGATCGATCAAACTGAATCGAAGACTAATAATCTCAGATATGTATAATATCACAGGATCTCAATGAAATTTATGTGGGACTACTTTGAATGTATATCCTATCCACCGAAAAAAAATCATTACAATCGGTTCACAATTGCCGAAGATATCGCTGAACATACATAAAAAATATACTATCCCATTAAGAACCTCCTCTGTTTTTGAAGTCTGATAAAAATATAGTTTAAAATCTTTAAGGTGGTTTTCACGCATAGGAAGCTAATTAAACAGATTGCAATAAGATTAATGATAAGAGTGCTTGAGCTTTTGTGCAAAATACTCTTTCTAGAACCCAAATTTCTTCAATTAACTTCATTTCTTCAATGCTTAATACTTCAATTTAGTATATATTGTGTTACAAAGCACATGATTCAATATGTATACTGAAAAGAATACTATAGTAATACAGAGTTTATTTAAAAGTTACATAAGAAGTTTTTGGTTTCAATCTGCACAACATCCAATGAGTAGTTTCTGTGCTGTGAAGATCATTCTTATGTTCTAAAGAGTTTCTCCCAAATCGTTGTGCAATAACCATTGAATAAAAATAAGATGAAACACTGCTTTATAAAATGTTAGATATGATGTTGTAGAAAGTGTTCTTACTGCGGAGAAGTAACTGCTTAACTTCTTCAGTAGTAATTTGGTATTCTCCTATTAGTTAAGATTGTCATATGTTTACATAACAACGAATTAAATACGGGATGCTTTGGAATATTATTTTCACGTCATTTGTGTATTGCATAACAATGCCATGTGTAGTATTTAATTTTGTAGTTTTTAACAATCAGGTAATTAGACTAAGGTATTTGCTTATGGGTTTCAGCATGGAACCTTGCCTGGAAATATTTTTCAACAGGGACAAGCAGATAATCACTATTAGATATAAAATTTCAACCTTACTTCATTTCCACTTCTTCAGTTTGTAGTGTAGTGGACAGACTATATGACTATTGAAACTGTTCTTATTGGTTCACAAAACGAATAGAAATGTCATTGTATCTGCCACTTGATTATCTCTGATTGATATGCATTCCCTGACTGTTGAAACCAGAACGCACAAGATAACTACAAAAAAATGATAAAAATACTTTTTAAGTAGTTTATTACATGATTGTGCACATTTTTTTGTAATTCGCAATATAGCGTATAATTGATCAATACGTCGAAAAGCATCCCGTGAATCATCCGTAACGATATTAGTGACGCTGTTACAAAATAAACAACGGTTCTAAGTAATCTGTTTTACAAGAACACAAAATTCGGCATCAGTTTTTGAATTAAGAAGTTTGCTACTGAAACTTTTTTAAATGTTCCTAGTAATTTTGGAATCTAAACATGTGAAACATCACACCGTTTAACGAATCGAAGTTTTCCTGTAATGCAACTAGAAACATTTTGCATGTCTGTGCGAAATTACTTCACAAAAATTATCGTAATATTTTCTATTATAAGCGATTTTTCTAACTCGGAGGGACAGGTCTTCGAATTTCAAGAACCTGTCTTTTTTTTTCATTGAATACTTTACAGACACGTGTTGACCCTATGACAATTTTTTTTCGTATTTTAATTTAAATTCATGTTGGTTAAGTTCCTACTGAGTCCACCGAAAATATTCGGTTGACCTGTTTGGATTAGTGTTCGATTTAATGCTTGTTGGAGGTTTATTATCTGGAATAATATCTTTGTCACAAACTTTTAAACACATTGCAAGTTCCAGGTTCGTTATTTATGATCTCATTAATCCCGATGAGTTCACAGATTGCTTAACCCAGTGCTTATGATATAACACGCAATGCATGATTAAATTGTAAGCTGAAATACATCTCTGTAAAGAATGAAACACGGAATCGCTAATTGACCCACAATTTCAAAATGCCATTTTATTGCCAAAAACTTTTATAGGCAACAAAATTAACAGGAATTTATGTTGTGTTTCATAAAACAAGATTCTCGTGTAGTGACGCAATTGACTAGACTATTAGAGCTGCTGTTGCACCGCTCAGCGCCGTAAATTATCAATCTAAATATGTACCAACGGAACACCTATTAATCGATTACGCACAGATTCGTCAACGGCGAATAAATTACTAGCCAAACCAAATTATATTCTCTGGAATGGAGTGTAAGTCATATGAGTATAGCGTGTCATTTTGACTGTACAGTTCTAGGCTTTTCTTTTTTTGTTTATGTTTTTACGCCTCATCGACGTTGAGGTCATTAGAGGGGGAAAAGAACTGGGTTTAAGGGACTGGGAGGAATTCAGCCATAGCCTTTTGAAGGAACCACCCCTGCTTTCTCCTGGAATGATTTGGGGAAGCATTGAAAACTCAAATCTGGATAGTAGGACGGGGATTCGAACCAGATTCCCCCCGAATGCGAGGGCTGAACGCACTGTTACGGTTTTTATTATGAATCAACTTTTTTTGTAGCATTCAACTGGAAATTAAGTGTTGCTCTTTTGCCGCATAGGACATTTTAATGGAAGGGTATCTTATTTCGTCTTTTGTGTGGCTTACACCAAGGAATAATATATTTCCAGATATGTCTTAAAAATTACAATACTTCCACGCCTTTCTGTTAAAACCATTGGCATTGGTACACTTAGATGGAGTAACAAATTGTTCTTTTCTTCAATTTTAAATCGAACACAAGTTTCCACTACATTAGTTAATGTTCCTTTAGTCTGAAGACTGTTTTCGTTTTCGTGTTACATGTTACGCTCGGTGTAAAACGGAATTTCGGAGACTTGCGGAAAAGGAGGCCGCTTTTCGTATTGACATCTGGCTGAATATCACGAATGCCACGCGAAATGCTCCTTTAATTTATTTAGACCTGCTTCAACTAATTCTTTTCATCTTTGCTTTTGGTAAACGGATTCATCTCTTGCACGTTTTTTAATGCGTCTCTGCATCATTTACAGAGTGTATTCATAATGAAAGCAGCGGGTGTTTCTTATTAATTTCCAGATGAGAATTTTCTTTATTCATGAATACTGTGTGTTGTGTGAGGGGTAGCTGCAGACACAAACTTCTGCACCCGGGGATTACATTAACCGTCCTTACAAGACCGCCAGGAAGTTTAATCTCGTTTCGTGTCCTATGCTAACCAACTACATCTTTCCTAATCATTAAAAAAAAAAAAAACTTTTAGAAAACAAATTACGGGCTTAGCGAAGTGTTCCGGCAATTAATCTCCTAGCAGTTGCTTAATGAAATAGAATTGTTAAAAAATGAAGCTTAATGTAATTTATCGTCCCTTGTGCTGCAGCAAAAAGTTCCAGTTGTCAACTTGGTCCAGGTTGCATTTCAGCCTAATCCCAATCTCCGCTGAAAATCAAAGCTTCAATCACACGAGATTTAATATATTCCCTGCATTGCATGTCATTGTCATCATTCATAGCGATGTAAACTTGATCCAAAATCTTCACATGTTCTTTCTTATTATCTATGATGAAGATCGATGTTTTAACAGATGACACAGTTTACATGCGGTTGAAACAATAACCCCAGTGAAAACAACTCACGTTATGCCACGTAATAATAGTTTTAATTGTGTCTTAGACCTTATAGAGCGCGATCAATTTCGAACTTCTTTCATTTAAACCAAGTGATAATTAATATTCCAGTTTATACGAAATACATACTTTTCTGGAAATTCATTTCTTAACAATTGCTTAAATAAATAGAATTGTTATAAAATGAAGCTCAGTGTAATTCCTAGTGCCTTACGCTGTAACTAAAGTTTTCCGTTGACATACTTGTCCAGGTTGTATTTCAATCTATCCACATACTACGCTAAACTTGCCACCAGAGAAACAATACTTCAATCACAAGTATATTAATACATGTAATGTATCACAATTTAGTGGCAATAACGCATCGCGATATAGGCTAAATAAAAAACCTTCACGGGTTCGTATATCTGCCTTTTTTTGTTATCCGTGATTCAGATCGTTATTACAACTATTGAATGGCTAAAGCAGTTACACACGACTGAAACATGTCATCAGTAAATGCAAAGCGAATCAAACAACAATCTTAACAAGTTACATCATGCCAGTTGATATTAGATATAATTGTAGTATAGGGCTAGGCTGTATAAATTGCGATCAGTGAGGAACAACTTTCGTTCAAACGAAGTAATGATTTAAATAACCGGACACTCATGAAAACAATTTAAATTATTTATTTTTTAAAATAATTTACTCATACCCTCTGATTTAAACTGAAGTGCCTGTAATAATAACAATCTAATAATTGCTAAACGAAAATTAAAGATTTTCTCTTACATATCTATGGGCAAAGATTTTTTTTATTATTATTTAATGGCTTTCGGACTTATAGATCAAATACATCAAACGAATATTAAATAAATACAAGCAACTAATAATTATTTTGTCGATTAAACGGAATACGTACTTTTCTTTCTGTGTCTTGACTATTAATTTATTTACTAATGTTTAGCTAAATAGAACTTAATTAAATAACGTCTGCAACCTAAAACAACATCTCTGACCGTAAGTTGTACAAAAAAGACGAAAAGCGTGACGTCAGAGCCTAACGTCATTGTGTGGCGTCAGAGCCTGACGTCATCATGTGACGTCATGGGGTGACAGAACGTGACCAAATAAGAATTTTATAAGAACAGATAATTTTAATTATTATTCGATATTATCCTAAATCGCCGTCAACATTGACGAGCATCACTAATTGTGGTACCTGGGAATTGTTTCGGAAAAGCTTCTAAGGGAAAACGAATAGTGGTTGTTATTTATGATGTTTTTTCATTGTATGAATGAGATAACGTTTTCTGATTACGATCTGGGTGTATTTGGCTACGATATTTTTAAATAACTTTACTTGACCTCAAATTAGAAATTTTAATGATAAAGTTTCTCAGTAAAGCAAAATTTCAAATACGAGTAACTATAGTTTTTTGAGTGATAAATTTCGCGATTATCTACATTTCATGTAAACTTATCTTTTTCTTATGTAAAATTCTTTGGTCATGTTGTAAACAGGTTCTAATAATTGCTATAGAGCAGGATTTCTCAAACTTTTAGCACCACCTACCCTATAAAATTTCGCAGGCAATGCAAAACTCCCTTAAAAACTGGGTTTTTATTTTTTAAAGAAACAAGCATTTTTATTTTAGAAAAGTACCACAGCGACAAAGAGCAATATGTGATTGATGGGCTTGTTTCTTGCAATAGGTTGAGTCGATTTTGGGATCATTTTGCTCATGTTCACGCTTGAGACAGCCGTTCAACCGCCATAACGTAAATCTTGTCGCGAAACACCTACAATCAACTGGAGAATCCGCATAAGCACGCGAACCACACTTTGAGAATCTCTATTATAGAGAGTAGAATGTCAGTACCGAATGCTCTAAATTTCTGCATAGAGTCATCGTAAATAAACAAAAAAGTAACTGTAAATATAAATGAAAGTCATACTGTAATATTTTTAAGCTTTACCTCGTATTATAATTTTTTAAATTTTTTTTATCTCTGTCTACCGCATTTTTGTGCACAACCCAATTCTTATTAGCAATATAAGTGCAAATGAAATCAAATTCAATTATTTATTTGAAATTAACACTTCCTTTTAATAGTATAAGCACGAATAAAGCCAATGCAGTCCTTTATTTGAAATTTCCTGCTTAACCAAGATCGCTGTTCCTTCAGTCACTGTAACTAACACTTCGGGCATTATCGAGACTCACTGAAGATTACCGAACTATTGCGGTAAATCCAGTCTCCAGGCACAGCGGATTACAAAGAACTAAATGTTATTACAAGACATTTATTTTAACTTCAACACACAAAAGTAAACTGATATGTTTAATTAGTAATTAAAATACTGAAGAATTTATATTTTGAGATTATTATTGCTGAACTTCACTACCTTGTTTCACTGATCACGAAACTCATATTATGTGTAGTACTACTTAAATTTTATCCAAGAAGACTGGCTATCATAGTGAACGGTGAATAGTTTATATGTACTCTTAACGGCGTTTTAGGTGTTTCGTCAGTTTTTAGTTTGGTGGAGTTGGGTACTGGAGATCAGCCCAGGCTATGCGGTTTTGTAGCTTAGTGGTTAAGGCGTTTACTTTCAATAGTTGGAGGTCGGGTTCAAATACCGGTGGGTGCAGGAATTTTTAAGAGTTGTGTTTGATTATATGAGCTACGCCAGGTCGTGGTATGAATTCAACGTTAAACCGTAGATCCCAGAGGAAAACTGGCCCTCCTACCTCTGATACAATGGTTTAGTATATCTCCTGCAGGAGGATCCAATCATCCCTTGGGTTGTGGATCAAGTTAGTTACTTTACGCTATTTGGTAGAATATTTAACATGGATTCGAATCCAACAACGTTCAGCGGTTTTTATTGGCTTTGCTTTGCTCATGTGAATTATGCGAGGAAAAAAAATGGCCGTCTTTCCTCCCCAATAATGGCTTAGCACGTCGCCTTCTGGAAGATGTAACCAAACGTGATTTTTTTTCAACAGCTGAAAGCAACATAGGTTGGCCAGCTCGTATTTGGCATGATTTAAAAAGGGACGGCCTAAATTGTTCCACTTAGAGGGCCAGTGTGTCTGTGAGGGTGCGCTGTGAGTACCTTGGGGATGCCCACTCTTGCTGGCAGGGAGCCTCAGGCAATGGGGATGTCCTTCCTTTCCCCTTGGTCTCGGCATGACAGTGTCACAAGAGCTGCGAAAATAGGCTGTAAAATTGCAATACACCGAAAAGTATTGCCGTACATAAACATTCTGTCGATTTCATTAACTACTTACACCGCATTAGTGATAAGGGTTGCGTTAGTAAATTTTTAAATATCGCTTCTTAGTCCACTATAGAAATGTTTGGATGGTACAATTTTTTTTATTTTGAAGCTTTACGGACAACTTCCCTACGTGCATACTCCTCTGTTTCTATCATTCGATCGACCATTAACATGCGCAGAGCAAAAATGGACCCTTTTTTCGAAGATTTTTGCCTAAATAAATAGTCTTTTATTTCCTCATTTTTTGTTTTATTCTTAACATGCACGTCTAAAAGATCCATACGTTGAACTTCCTAGTTATTACGTATTACTAATGACGGGATTCTGAATTTATTTACATAACTTCTTATCAGCTTGGAAATAACTACACAGAGTTCGGCTTAATGTCCCTTGTGTATCTCTTATTTTTAAACATATATATGTAATATTTTAATCTTCTGTGAAATAATAGGCAGAAGCTACAATATTCCTATGAAGTCATAAGAGATCGAATCTTTGGATGCAGAGAGCTCACGACTATAAGTTTCTTGTTTGCAAGGGTGCATTTCACTTGAATTCACAAGTCTACTCTATTCATAAATTTTCTTATATTATTTAAAAAACTAAATGCTCTTTTAAAGGTTATCAGAACTTTTAATTAGCCTTGTGATCCAGAAGACTGATTTTCATTAAACATCAGCTGAAAATCACAAGCCAAGAGGCAGTACGTTTAAACGTAAACAGTTTCTCAATTTTTTTAATGCGTGATTTAAAAGTGGTGTGATAAAATGAAAACTTAAACTTAACTTAGTCCACAACCCGAAGGTTGGTGGATCCTCCCGATGGAGGCATACTAAGCCATGGTGTCAGAGGTAGGTAGGCCAGTTCCTTTCCTCTGGGACCTACAGTTTAACGTGGAATCCGAACCACAAAAGGTTCCAAAACATTAAAGGAATTTACTAAATATTACCCAATAAAATATAAGATTGTTGACGATAGTCAATGGGCAACGGGAACAACTTTTAGTCTTCTATATTCTTAAAAAAAAAAAAAATTCCTGGAAACACCTGCTGTATGCGTGGAATCCAGTTGTTCAGTGCAGTCCCTAATTAATAACAGTCTCCCCCCCCCAAATTGGACTACAGAAATGGATTAATATACACCGTATCATTATTTTGGCTTTGGTATTGAACATGTAAAGGCGGTAATGAAATGTAGGTAACTGTATCGATTGATACTATTCAAATCCTTCTACGATTGGTAAGTGATTCAACTTATAACGTAGTTTGGATATATGATACCGCACACGATAACAAAGTTTTCGCCTGATGCTATCACAAAAATACCGAAGATTTTAACAAAAATCACCGCTCAATGCTAACTGGTACGAGCATTCTTGTTTTCTACTGTTTGTAGAGAATTATATACTCAGACAAAAGTGAATCCTACCCTGAATCCATTTTTAGCAGCATTTTGAAATGAAACTGTTTGAAACTCTCTTCAGTATTGATGCAAAACGTGATTCATCTTGAAACATAAATACCGAGCGGGGCGGTGTAACGGTTAGCGTTCTCGCCTCGCATTCGGGAGGACGGCGGTTCGAATCCCCGTCCGGGTATCCAGATTTGGGTTTCCATTGTTTCCCCAAATCACTCCAGGCAAATGCCGGGATGTTTCCTTCAAAAGGCCATGGCCGAATTCCTTCCCATTCCTTGCCCCCCATCCTTTCCCGTCTCTAAAGACCTCGATGTTAAAAAGAGACGTAAAGCAGTTACAAAAAAAAAAAAAAAAAAAAGAAACATAAATAATATTGAGATAGGAACTACAGCTGTCAGCGATATGGTATTAGATCGTGGTTGATATGTTTTTCCAGTTATCAGAGACGAGTTTTACTTCAGGTGAAGATTACCGCAATATTTCTTGGGCGCCATCTAAAATGTAGAGGGGGACTGAGTTTGGTTACGTGATTATCCCTAATAGCCATCTATATAACAGTCTACTTTACCTTCCCTCTCAAAGACTGCAGAGAAGATAAGAACGAGCGCCTCATCGTGAAAGATTGTATAATTAGACCGTAATTAGCTCAGAAAATACCTGACACAAACCTCTGTAAAATTTAATCAAAGGGATTTAATTTAATAACCATATGCTAAAGATGTTCCTGTAATAGTAGTAGTGTAGTAGAAATATCAAAAACTGGTAAATATTAACATGTTATAGACCATGTAATATTTAATTATTTCAAGTTGCATACAAACAAACCTTAACCTTTCATTCTAGTCACACTATGTTGTTACAGAGATAGCTTTCATATTAGAAAATTTTAACATTCGAAGATTTCAACTCCTGTCAATATTGTTACTAGTTATCACAAGAAAAT
>JARYHS010013631.1:54277202-54343825 GCA_031002005.1 Vandiemenella viatica | reverse complement strand
ACAGGAATTACGGTGCCCTTTCCGGTTTCTTTGTATTTACAGAATTCTTCTCTCACTACACCCGGCACTTGTTTTAATACTTCTTGCTTTATAATTAGCGGCGCATGTACCTTCATTCTCTCATCCACAAATACGGCAGTTGACACTTTTAATTTCTCCAACTCTCATCCAGCTGTTCCACCTCCGCAGTTATCTCTTTCATCCCAAATTTCACTTCCGCATAGCCCTGTCGGGTACCTTCTTGCAATGTTTGGAACTGTCCTTCGATCGTCTTTATACGGTGGCAGTGACTATCGCTTTTTTCTTGTAACTGCGCATACTGTTCTTGCAAGGCGTCGGTTTCCTGGCGCAAACTACCAGTTTCACCCTTTAACTCTTGTTTTAAATCGGAAAACTGGGTTGCTAAGTCCTCTGCTCGCATATTACACAAAGCACGATACTCTTCCATATCCTTACGTAATTCAGCTATTTGGGATTTGTGTTCTTTCAGAGACTTAGAATGTAACATTTCCGCGTCATACTTTAGCTCAGCTTTTAGATTATCGAGCTTGGAATCAAAGGTTTGAGTACTTAATTTAAGATCTGAATCTAACTTTTCAAATTTATCATGGAGGATTTCAGTGCTTGACTTAAGGTCTGAATTTAAATGTTCAAATTTATCATGGAGGATTTCGGTACTTGATTTGAGATCCAAATTTAAATTTCCAAACTTGGAATTTAGGATCTCGGAATTCGTATTTAAATTTTCCAATTTGGAATTTTGAATCTCAGAATTTATGTTTAAATTTTCAAACTTGGAATTTAAGCTTTCAATATTCGTACTCATATCTGACTTTAGTGAGCGCATTTCCGCTCTCAGGATTTCCACCACCTCAGTGAGACTTAGACTAGCGTCTCCTTCCGTACCCGGCATAATTATAAATTTTACACAGAAAACTGGATCAAAAAATATTGTAAATTCGCTTCCCGCGAATCAGACAACCAGGACCACAACAACGCCGTTATACACGAAGCGCCAGCTGCTGCAAGCTATCTAGCTAAGCATGCCATTTAAAGAAAAAGGAAACAAAAGGTTGTACTATAGGCATAACTACAGGTGGAATTTAAATAACTGCTTCTGTCATCCCTGATGACAAAGGAGAGTAAAATGTATTGTCGAGTTAGGAGAGAAAAATCTGGTCCGATTTTTCTTCCTCGATATTTCACAGAAAAAAAGGAAAATTATCAGAAAAAATTAGGAAAGGATTTAAGCCTTCAAAAATAGCCAAACAAGCAGCGCACAGCGCGTTCTTAGCTTTCGGAGACTCTGCACGACGATTCTTCTTTCTCCCGCCTTCGTCGTCTCGGCTGCCCAGCTCCGCGCCGAACAATGTAGAATGTCTTCCCCGCTGCTCCTTGACCAGCCGCGCTGCCTTCGTCGAGTGGGAGTTCTTCCGCACCTTTGGGTATTGTCGACACTCACTGTTTTGATTGTCGTCGTCTTGATATCACTAGTTTTCCTTTTCTTTCTTTTGTGTGTTTTCCTAGGATTTGAGAAAAATTGTCTCTCCTCCTAGTACTGATTTCTACCACACAGTCCTGTCACTCGTCGCCATGTAAGACTACCTGCCTTTCTTTTGGTTGACCTGATACTTACTGTAGACCGAACTTCGTGCTTGCTAAAGTTTTAATTACTAACACACAGCACCCGAAGTTGGATAAATGAGTTCGTAGTCGCCGCCGGTCGCCAGACAGGGTCCAAACCAGTCCGATAAAAGTGTGAGGATAACTAACTAAGAGAAATCTTCAAAAGTAATGAAAATCTGTTCTCCACACATTTATTTGAATAAAGTACACATCGAACCAGTTGGCCACTATCAGAATTTAGATGATAAGGCTATTGAAACTTCGTAATCCGTCGATTGCAAGATTCTTAGAAACAAAAGGAAAGTTTTTAATCCAAAATCAGTCCACACTATATTACTTTCGATGCCACACTTCACTGTTCTGGTATCTCAACCCACTGTTCAAATCAATTTAAAACATACGTCGCAATGGTTAAACAAGTTCATTCTTCTTCTTACTTCTTGCTACACCCGCACAGTTAGTATAGCGTCTCACATTACGCGACGCGAGCCGTTCGCTACAAAACCTCGATAACGACTGACTTTAAACAATGTAATCATGCGCTCACTCGGCGCTACTTGCGGGTCGGCGGAATGCTACTGTTATGTTACACTACGCTGCGCTGAATTCCTTGGAAAAGTATGGACTTTGTGACAAACATAAAACCAAGTCACAAATACAATTGTTATTATAATTATTACCATTAATACTTGTGAATGTGACATCTCTAACAACATTACCTGAAAGATGATTACTAAAAAGCAACAAGAGACATTTACTTTCTTCTTCCAATATGGAATGCCACCTCTCACATAAAAGCATAATTACATAAGACGAATTTATGACAGATGGTATGCAGTCTGAGGTTGTAGGTGCAGTACGGCAAAGCATTAGTACGATCAGCTAGGTTTCTGGTTTAATCGGTGGCATACCAAATATTTTCCTATAGTCTTTTGTGTGCAATAACACTTGTGTCAAGTGGCTATTCAAAAGGAGCATTGTTTGTGAGGCTCTGACCTTGCTTTCAGGACGCTGCTTCAAATCCCACACGGCCGTCCAGATTTGGGTTTTTCCGTAGTTTCCACAAATCACTCCAGGCAAATGCCGGGATGATTCCTTCAAAACGCCATGGCCGTAATCCTTCCCTCCTCTAATCACTTCGACGTCGGCGAGGGGTGAAACAATAACAAAACCTTCATTCCAGGATAAGAGTCTTCAGTTTTACCCGTAGACTGAAATCAGAACGCACCTACGTTGGTTTAGAAGTTGTTAACCATACCTATTAAAGCAGCAGCCGCAATATCTAGCTTCTTATTTAGTTAACTCGCCTTGTTATTAAAAATCTGGAATAGTTTGTTACAGTTACAACATCGTAACCATGTGTCACTGCCAACATATCGTTTTCCTCAAAACCCTTATTGGTACATAAGGTTACCGCATTTTCTTTTACGGTCTGCATCATCATAACTCATAATAACTTGTTCCTGTGTCCACATTTTTCAAAGTTCTCTTTTAAAATTTTATTTGAGACTCGTGTATACATCTCCTATTACGTTCTTCCTACCTTCTTCAGGGTGTAGACCCTTTGTACAATTTTAATACATTTACTCGCAACTGTTTATTGTTGTTAATGCGACCCTCTTCCATTCCCTCTCGTATCTTTGTTCTCCTAATGGTGCATTCCTTTAGAACAATTATCTTAATGCGCCATTTTACATGGAACTCCTGGCATAATAGTATCTCAGTAAAAAATTTACCAACATAACAGGAAAAATTTGTTTCTGTTTTTCCCGATTATTGTTCCAATGGTAGTCTTTAATTAACTCTTCATGATGAATTTGTGACTTAAACACTCCCAAATCATTTGTAAATTATGTGTGTAATTAATGTAATCTGTGTAATAATTTTATGAACAACGATTCCACACCATTAGTAATATGTATAATCTTTGTGGTAGCGCTTAAATTGGTCGTTTTTTAAGTTTTACGCGCGAGCAAAGGGGAAAGAGAACTACTCGGCATCGGTGTGGTGTGTAATATTTTGTAATAAGAATTTATAGCAAGCGAGAATCTGCTTCGTTGCGGTCATACATGGGTAAAGATAATAAATTCTTTTAAAAATTGTTCATTTATGAAAATTTGTGAACTGTTATTTTACATTTTATACTTTTCGTAAATAATCGGAGTTGTTTCATAACATGGTTTCATTCATGATTGTATATATATTGTGCCTACATCCTTACATAGCTTCAAAATCCTTTTTGATAAAATTGAGGCCACATCTTTATCCTGAATGGGGCTGCTGTATCCTTTTGGGATGGACGGGAACGGGAGAGCCACGCCACTCCATGGTCCGTGTTAACCTTAAAGAACCTAAACAGTTAATCAGTCCGACACATCCTGGCTACCTCAGCCAGGATTAATTAATCCGTCACAAATTGGTTTATCACTGCCAAGATTAAGCAGTATGCTCACAAAATGAAAAGGAATCTTCTTCTTTCATATTTTATTCATAAACAGTAAACTGTACTTGCGTTAGCTGTATTAGTTAATTATTACAGTTAGCAGAGTTTGGATAAAAATTAATTTAGAACACAATCCGAGTAGTATATAAAACCAATGAGGCTATTCGATTAATCATAGCATTCGATTTTGGCTGAGGTGACATGAGTTTTGTTAAAGCTTTTCTTTATTAATGTGAAATTGCGAGGACGTTACGTAATTTGGATTAAACTTCAAAACTATAGGTTCCCTTTCAGTGGTAGGAATTTCCTGTTTGATAGCGGTGACCAAACAGCCGGTAAGAAACTCTACTAGACCACATGAAACTATTATAGTATTGATAGCTTGTATTTTGTATGTTACTTGAAATAAAACATCTGAGGAGCAAAAATGTACGTAGAAATCAACGATAACAATGTGAATAAAAAGAACTACATTCTTCGTTACAGGTGCATTCGCCGAACATCTTACTCAGTAGCTTCCAAGCAGCGCTCCAACACGTTACGCCTATTGATATCCTCACCTTTGACAAGGGTTTTCAGTCGACTATAGCCGTCGGTTCTATTGTGATGGACTTGGGTGAGGATTCTTCGATCTCCACCAGAGTCGAGAATCGTAAAGTTCCCTTGAACAACTCAGGAATGCTCTACACTCGAGTCGTACACCTCTTGAACTATATCACAAATTACAAAAATTAGATGACTTGAAACTTGAATCACTTAATTGATGGGGCAGAAATAAAACTATTTACGAAATCGTTTCTGTTTCTTTAATGTTATCTTGAACAGATCGTGTCGTAACTATTAACTGAATAGAATTGTTTTTGTTATGTCTCGAAGTTACAAATTAATGTGATGTCTTCGAAGATGCATCAAAATGACGAGAAAAATGATAGTTCACTTTTAACTGCAACAATTAATTCCCCCGTCTGATGTATCTTTTGTGTATGGGAAGAAATTATTCTTTATATATTAGTGAATTATATTATTTAATTAAATTTCTATGGATCGCAAGCTCCCTAAACACCTATTTTTCCATTTTTCTTGTAATCACCTACTTTTGCCCTTTACGAGTTTTAATTTTAAATTCGTTCAGAATTTTTGGTAAATTATTCATCACTTCTCTTGGAAAATTATTCCAAACCCTGACTTCATAGCCAGAACATTTTTCCACTCCCTTTTGTCTCAATTCGAGTGCCAGCTTGTGTTCATAGTCATCTTTCCTCTTCCGTGCACAACTATTAATTCTTCTATCAGTATTTTTCCAGGTCTCATGGCCAATATACACCTTGTACACTCGCAACTCTCTCTTTATCCCCTTCCTACTTTCCCATAAAAACCAATCCAGCTTCTTCCTCTTATAATTACTGATCGTGTTCTGCGGTAATATTAGAGCCCTTGTCTTTGAGAACATCGAAGGTTACATCATTTAATGAGTACCAGAGAAATGCAGCTTTCATGATCATGGAATGAAATTGAAACAAGTTTTTATTTTGTGAAAAAACAGCTCGGTTCTTTACTATGCAGCGGCTCTGTAGAAAATAAGTTTTATCAATGTCGAAATCTTTTATTTCAAATATTTATGGAAGAAAATGTGGACAACGCACTATTGTTCACAATAACCACAGTACTAAAACTGTGCCTACGACGAACAAATTATCTTTGACTATGTACTCAAGTACTATAGAACAAAAAATTGATTCATTGTTTATTATAAATTCATGGAACATAAATGGTACCCAAAGATTGAAAACTAGAGGAGGACAAAGATTACAGGTATTTAGAGATATAAACAAACAGATATTTCTTTTTGGGAAATGGGTTCAAGTAAATAAGTGTAGAACACTTTTAAGAAAACTGTAGTAGTAAAGAGTTTCCCTTAAAACACTTGCGCTACAGTGGCATATAGTAACAACAAGTTCATTTCATTATGACGAAAAAGAAAATAATACAATATGAACCATGAATTCTTTGGTTTTGAATGCAACAGTCAAATATAGGACAGCAATTTAGCTTTAGATTTGCAGGTGATGAGTAATACAGGTAGGTCCGAAGCCTTTTGGGAGACGATATTAAATCTGTGGTTTTTCGACAAAGATTTCTCCAAAGAATATCCCGTGATGTTTATCTTTGCACCCACACCCTTCAATAGACGCGTAACTCTAAAATATCATGTATCGATACTGCAAATTCATCTTCAATACGATAAAGGGAACTGCATTTTATTTGGCAAATGATGATGCAATATTAAAATATGTATGAGTATTTTATAAAATATTTGCTGATACTACACGCTTTTGCTATTTCTAGGTGTATATGTATGAATTAAATAGTTTTTTTCTTTCGTGGTAGATGGTAAATTTTACGTTCTATTAAAAATAGAATATGTGCCACTGTTTATGTATTTTATTACCACATTATCACTGAATTCTGGAACTCGGGCTGTCAGCGCAACGTGAAACCTATACATTCGAATAACATTTTCTTTGATGAAGGTAACAGGAACTGTTAATCATTGTGTAATTAGTAGACGTATATCTAAATTAAGAATAATTATAACAAATTACCAATTCAGGTAAAGCAAACATCTAGCTCCGCATAAATTTTTTTACAGCCGTAGTTGTTTCCATGTCTATACACTAAGGTGACAAAAGTCATCGGATACCCTGCTAATAGCGTGTCGGTCCTCCATTTTCCAGGCGAAGTGCAGGAACACGACGTGGCATGGACTCCACGACTGGTTGGAAGTCCTCTTGAGAAATATTGAGCCATGCAGCCTCTATAGACGTCCGTAATTCCAGAAGTGTTGCTGGTGGAGGATTTTGTGCACAAACTGATCTCTCGGTTATGTCCCATAAATGTTGGATGGGATTCATGTCGGGTAATCGCACTGGCCAAATCATCCGCTGGAATTGTCACGAATGTTCTTCAAAGCAATCGCGAACAGTTTTTTTTTTTTTTTTTTTTTTTTTTTTTTTTTTTTTTTTTTTTAACTGCTTTACGTCTCTCAACATCGAGGTCTTTAGAGACTGGAAGGGATGGGGGGTAAGGATGGGGGCAAGGAATGGGAAGGAATTCGGCCATGGCATTTTGAAGGAAGCATCCCGGCATTTGCCTGGAGAGATTTGGGAAACCATGGAAAACCCAAATCTGGATGCCCGGACGGGGATTCCAACCGCCGTCCTCCCGAATGCGAGGCGATAACGCTAACCGTTACACCGCCACGCTCGGTGCGAACAGTTTTCGCCCGGTGACAAGGCGCATTGTCATCCTGGAAAATTCCATCTTTGTTTGGGTACATGAAGTCCATGAATGTCTGCAAGTGGTCTCCCAGTGGCTGAACGCGATGTAAACACAGCCCACACCGTTATAGAGCTACCCCCAACTCGCACAGTGCCTTGTTGACAATTTGGGTCCATGGCTGCGCCACACTCATACCCTTCCATCAACTCTTACCACTTTTTTCCAGTCGTCTACGGTCCAACCGATATGGTCACGAGCCCAGGAGCGCCGCTGTTGGCGATGTCGTGCTGTTAGTAATGGCACCCGAGACGGTCTTCTGCTGCCATATCCTATTAAAGCCAAATTTCGCCGTACTGTCCTAGCGGACACGCCCGTCTTACGAAGCACATTTAATTCTGCGGTTAGTTCACGCAGTGTTGCTTTTCTGTTCACACTGACAAGTCTACGCAGACGTCGCTGGTCGCGCTCTTAAGTGCAGGCGGTCGACCACTGCGATGTCCATGATGGGAGTTTATGCCTGAATTAAGGTATTCTCGACACACTCTTGACACTGTGGATATCGGAAAGTTGATTCCGTAACGATTTCCGAAATGGAATGTCCGATGCGTGTAGCTCCAGCTAGCATATCACGTTAGAAATCCGTTAATTCTCGTCGTGTGGTCATAATCAAATAATCAACCTTCTCACACGAAGCATTTCACCACAAATGAAAGTCCTGCCCAGGCACTGACCATTTATACAATTTGTAAGCGACACTACTGCCATCTATATATTTGCATATTGCTATCCCATGAATTTTGTCACCTCAGTGTATTTTCAGTTCATGTACTGCTGGCGTGAAATTCAAACTTTTTCAGTATTTGTGTGTCGAGGACAATTAGCATGGCTAGGCGTCGTTTTGTATGGCGATTTTGCTTATAAATTTTGTGACTGACCAAGTTGTGGCTTCACTTTAACAAGTCATTGCGGCTAATTTGCCAGAATTCTAGATAAGGCTTCAATGAATTCAGTCTAGTTTGCCTAAATTTTACCATTGAGTGTATATCGATTTAATGCATCAGTTTTGTAGAGCCATGCTACATTGGCTGTTTCCATTCAGGAATTACTCTCCAACCCACAAGCATATCTCATGGTAATCATATCGAGGCGTTAGTATAATACGATTATATCCATTGTCTAGATCTGAAGCACTTTACTCTGGTATGACCTTTTCTCACGTGTATTTGATTCGAGTTAGGTGATATTCTACCCGTTTTGAAGGTCGTAGTCTTTAATATGTCTTTACCAGGAAGTGCAGTATATCCTATTAACAACCCCGCAACTAAACTTTCCTATTATTTCATTCGGAATCTTCTCCAAAGATCCACTACATTCTACACATACGCAATATCTAGAAGGTTAGTCCAGTTACGCCCACGAGGAGCAACATGTTTGAACAGAATTTTCCCCTCATCAGGTGAGGACAAATATTTACCTGACAAATTACTAGACGATATTTTATACCAAATTCAAAAATACTTATCAGTGAAAACTCCTTCTATTTACACTAACACACAATCCAAAAACTCCAAACCTCAACGAATGTTATAACTGTATCCAAAGTTTATGCTTAGTGACTGTAATATTTGAGAACATAACAAAACATTTCGGTAACAGGAGTAAAAAAATCACGAATAAAACAAGAACACGCTATCAAGTTTTTGCATCTACGTTAAGCACAAAGATCTTTACCGTAATTAAATACCACAATTTCGTTATACATGTTGAAGTGTTACTCGATATTATAGTGGTTTAATTTATGTATTCTGTTTATTCTATCGTACTATATTTCAGATCAAAAAGCCGTATCTTTGGAGGGTATCTGTTAAAGCAGTGTTTACCTTAGATATCTGTGGCGTCTATATAACCTATCTCAAGCGGTTTACCACGTCTTGCTCCATTCCGCGGTGGCGTCATAAGATGTATCACATATTATAAGTGAGACTACAAGCTATCAAAATGTGAAAAATCCCCTCCAAACCATCAGATATATATAAGTCGTTTGCAAATATGTATAAGAGATACTTGTTCCTGAAGACATGGCGATATGGTGATGACGCTGACTTGATGCAGTGAATACGAGCACTTGATTCCGTCTCAAAACTGCGCATAACACTTTGAGATACTGAGACGAAGAAGAAGATTTTTTTTTCATCTGGAATGCGGTAACTAGATCCGAAGGAGGGCGGGAATTAGAAATGGGAACGAATTCGAACATGGGCTTTTGAAGGGATCGTCTTGGTTCTTGATAAGATTAATTTCTAAATCCAGAAATCTGGATGGATTGCGTAGAATTCCGCGGTTGTTGGATTCAGAAAGGCACAGCAAGACGAGTGAAGCATTAGGTTTTAAAAAAATCCACACGGCTCCACTCAGAGAACCAGGAAATACAGAAATCTGGATTAATGAACCGGGGATCAAAGTGGTGTCGTACCCAACTACCTGGCCTTAAAGTTAAGCACTCAACCACCAGGGTGAGACCGAGCGTGGTGGGTGAACGGTTAAAGTTCTGGCCTCCCATTCAGAAGGACGCGGGTTCGAATCCCCGTCCGAGCATCCAGATAAGGGTTTTGCATGGTTCCCCCAAATTACTCCAGGCGAATGCCGGGATGCTTCCTTCAAAAAGGCCATGGCCGACTTCCTTGCAGTTCCTTGTCCCCAGTCCAATATCGCCTTTACCTTAGCCGTCGACAAGGCGTAAAGTAAAAAAAAAAAAAAAAAAAAAAAAAAAAAAAAAAAAAAAAAAAAAAAAAAAAAAAATGAAAGAAAGAGAGAACCAGGGTGACTGAATAGAGAAAATCTTTTTTAGACGACACAGAATGAGTTGTAATTAATATTTACCAGAAGGAAGATGAAGAAGAATGTCTTAAGACCTTAAACTCCTAAACTTTTCTAATTACTTTGAAATTCTATGAGTTATATTCCCTCAAGTTTCACCTATTTCAACATAGAGTGCTCTTGCCAAGAGCCAGCAAAGTTCTTGGGGGTTTGGCTGGCCGGAAAACGTACCGCGCAAAACTCTGCGGGCTGGGAAGTTGCTCATCTCGGAGAAAAATTCCTTCCGTGCGGAGCTCCGCCCCAGCGACGAGCAGTCGCCCGTTAGCAGAGCGACCACAGCGTTTCCTTCATAAATTACGGCTCCTCATCAAGATAGTCAACGTGCGCCCTCCCGCAAGGCCAGTCGGTCCTCGTTGTCTCTCAGCAAGTGCTCTTTGCAAGGAGTTTGCACCTGCAGCTCCGGTGCTCCCCGGCAGTTACTTTTATTGTTACTGCGGAATGGCCGAGCGACTAGCAGTAACAATCCGCCCACCCGCGATTTACTGCTCACTTACGAAACAGACCCGCTTCGTGATGGGCGACAAAAAGGTGCATTTCTTAACTGCGAAAAACGCGGAGGGTGTAACGACTCCACAGCAGCAGCCCTTTTGCCGAACAAAACAGAATAGGCTGTGTGCACTGTGCGTCGGATCAGTTCTCGCAAATCCAACAAGTAATACTCGTATTGTTAAACACCAGCGTTTCTCAACCTTTTTTATCCCGAGGAAGGACCGGTAAATTGTTAAAAATAATGTCTTATATGGGTCTAATTTTTTACCTATGGGTACATTATTAACATCCCGGGGAAAATTGAGCTAAAAAAAAAAAGGAGGTCGCCCATCTAGCCTAGGTGAACGGGCCCCCCTAGGAGGTGCGAGGCCCCCTAGAAGGCGCGAGGCCCGTAGCATTTGCTACTTCCTGCTACGTGGTTAATCCGGTACTGCATTGTATTGTACCATCTATTCTTATAAAACGCTTATCAGGCCACAATATTCTGTCAGGCGGTGACGTCACACTGTGACGTCTTGCTTTTCGCCTTCGCTGCCCAACTTACGACCAGAGATGTTGTTCAAGGTTATACACGTTATTTAGCTAAGCGTCCGCGAATAAATAAGTTGCCAGAACACTGAAAGAAAAGTATGTACACCATTTAAATCGACATAATAATTATTAGTTGCTTATATTTAATATTTGATCCATGTAAAAGTATTCCTTAAAATATTTCGCAGTAGACGTAAGTAAAAATTTTAATTTTCAATTAGTGGTAGTTTTTATTAGTTATTATTACAACCGGAATTTGACGTTTCAGCAGAGGACATGAGTAATTTAATTTTTTAAATAATTTAAATTGTTTTCATGTGTCCCGTTGTTGAGAGGGGAGTGCCTGATAAAAGACGCCTTGGAATGTTTAGTCTGTGGGAGGAAAATAAGAGGAAGAAAGAGATACCAAATTATAGACAACATCAAGGAAGACGGCAACTACATGGTTCTTAAGAGAAAGGCAGAAGATAGAAGATCATGGAGAGCAGCCAAGTGAAAACCTGCCCGAGGGCAGAAAACTAATGATGATGAGTGTCCCGTTACTAAAATCATTAGACTACTTCAATTGAATAAAAGTAGTTCCACACTGATTGCGATCTATACAGCTTAACCTAAAGTTAAAACTAATATTACTTGGCATAATGTAAGTTGTTACGATTTATTTTTAATTTCCTTTACTTTCACTGATGACATATTTCAGTCGCACATAACTGCATTAGCCTACAAACATTGTAATATCGATCTGAATCACGGAAAACGAAAAAGAAGATTTAAGGACCCATGAAGATTTTTGATCAAGTTTAAATAGCGATCCATTACTGCCACTAAAATGCAATACAGTACATGTATTAATATACGTATGATTGAAGTATTGTTTTTCTGTCGGCAGGTTAGCCTAGTATGTGGTTAGGTTTAAATGAAATCTGGACCAGGTTGACAAAAAAAAAAAAACCTTTTTTGGCTACAGCGCAAGGCGCGAGGAAATAGATTGAGCTTTATTTTATAACATATCTCTTTAATTGAGCAATTGCTAAGAAATGGATTGCCAGAACATTGAAAGAAATCATGTATTTCTTTTAAATTGGCATATTAATTATGGGTTGCTTTTTTTTACTAAAACCACTACTTGGTTTGAATGAAAGAAATTCCAAACTGATCGCGATCGATGCGGCCAAATTAAAACTAATTTTATATCACACAACGTAAGTTGTTAAAATTTATTTTTAGCATTTTTCGTTTTCACTGGGGTCATTATTTCAGTCGCGTGTAACAATGATCTTCACCACATATAATAAGAATGAAAGCTGTATGAACCCTTGAAGATTTTGGATCCCGTTTATATAGCGATGTATGATGATATTGACATGCGATACAGGTAATGTATCAATTCGCTTATAATTGAAGCTTTGATTTTTTAGCGGCAATTTTAGCGGAGCTTGTGGCTTATTTGCGCTCTTCTATCTACCAGCACCCCAGCCACGTGTTCCCCAACGATCAGTGAATTAGCATATTCATACTTAATCCAGGTAGCCATAATTTTTTCCGGGTTGATTGTGTAATGGTGATATTTGTATGATTCAGGGGATGTTTTGATTCATTTGATGTGACGTTTTGACTATTGCTTTTTTTTCCCTTAAGGCTTTACGCCTCGTCGATGTCGCAATCACTAGAAGCGGGAAAGGACCGAGGGTTGGAATTGAGAAGAATTCAAATCGGCCATAGCCTTTTGAAGGTCGCATTCCGTCATTCGCCCGGAGTGAATTGGGGAAACCATGGAAAACCCAAATCTGGATGCCCGGACGAGGATTAGAACTGGGGTTCTTCCAAATGTGTGGCCAGAGCGTTACCGCTCACCCACCTCGTTCGGTGAAAGGATTGAAACGTTGACACTATTTGTGAAGAATTTCGTTGCTTTTATTTCACCCACTTCATGAACATTTATCTTAGTCATCATTGCAACATAGCTTTCCTGTTACCTGCGTTTTTAAATTTCCAGTTAAGAATTATTATGAACATTGAAGTTATTGGTTTTGAACACAGGAAATGGAATATGTTTTCATTTTAATATCCATTGTAGTAGACAATTGTTAAACCTTTATTCATAAATTAAATAGGACTTGAAATTTACACATTACCATGAGTATCATGCAGGATATGCGAAACCAAATTTCTTGCCTGTTTATGAAACAAAAACCAAACACAAAGATTTAACTCTAGTTTTGCATGGGTCAGACTACTCGCATTATTATCTACATAAAACTACTTAATGGTGTGTGCCAAGAGACAGTAGTTTACAGATATTTCATGAACAAACTGCGAGAGTAAACCGCTGTCTTGATTGTGTGTATGAAAGAAGCAAAGAATAGTACAGGGGGATGGGGGGCTACACTTTAATTAATTCTTAACCAGTTTTAGTCAGGATTGTTACCGTTAATCTATGTTATTACCCCTATAAGCATAATCGAAACTTAAAAATTTTACGTTAGTTGGTTATGACATCTGAGTTGTTGTTACATGACGTAATACGAGGTAAAACTGTATAGTCCAGTATACGTTGCTTACTTATTGGTAAAAATAATGTTCCTCCCGTGATCAGCCTCTGTTAATTCTCTCTGAGTGCTAATACTGCAGTTACCGAGCGTGGTAGGTGAGCGGTTAACGCTCTGGCCTCGTACTCGGTAGCACGCCGGTTCGAATCCCCGTAAGGGTTTTCCATGGTTTCCCCAATTCACTCCAGGCGAATGCCGGAATAATTCCTTCAAAAGGCCATGCCCGAATTCCTTCCCGTTCATTGTCCCCCAGTCCCATCCAACCTCTAATGACCTCTACGTTGACAAGAGGTAAAGCCATAAGTAAAAAAAAAAAAAAAAATACTGCAGTTAACTGTAGGCTACACCTGTACGAGGGGAGTTCTGTGAACCACTTTAACTTTGTTATTACATTCAGTCATGTAGCAACGCTGTAAACAAAGTTTTAACTACGAAAAAATAAGTAATACTCTTATAAAGGTGAGACCGCATGGTATGGCAGATACGGGCAGAGACAAACCAAAAATTAAATAAATAGAAATCAATGACTAAAAAAAAAAGCGAACCCCCCCCCCCAGTGTTGCCCACTGCACTAAGGCGCCGCAAACTGATCGTGAAAATACAACGGAATCAAGCTATAAGTCCTGGTTCGCGCACACCGGCAGTCCTGATAGCGGTTTTTAGTCGGTTTCCAGCACTCATCTAAGTGAATACTCGAATGATATCCAGTTTCTGGCTTATAAACTACACATTTCAAAAACAATACTTACAATACAGGACCAGGTCTAACAATTCGAACAGAATACAAGTCCTTCCGAAACCTCTTATGATTCACACTGGCCACCTGTGTACAATAGTGGTAAGTGGTCATTAGATGGCCAAATCTAGAAAAGAAACTACATGATTAACACCCTAAAATACCTGCAGTTTCGGTAGGACGCAACCAAAGGCAGCTGCAATGTACTGTATATTAACAGCAATGATATAGATGTGTTGATTTTTCTAGTATCTGCGAATCCATATTAAACAATTCAAACGGCAGGCTTTAAAGCACTGTGTGTTGAGTTTTCTACTATCTGTGAAACCATATTAATTACAAGGAAAGGGAATGATTCATCACTCACCATAGTTGAAGGTTACGCATTTCCTTTTACCTTAGTACAATTACTGAATCCATATTAAAAAATTAAAACGTCAGGCTATAAATAACTGTGTTCCAGTTGGCTGTTACTTCTTTTTATTTTTCGTTAGAACTGCGCGCCCCCTTGACGTAGATAACATTAGAGGTGGGAGAGGGCTGGAGGCAAAGAACGGGATGGAATTCGGCCATAGCCTTTTGTAGGAACCTGGAGTGATTTGCAGAAACCATGGAAAACCAAATGTAGATGGCTGGACTGGGATTCGAACCTGCATCCCCCCGAATGCGAGGCATAACGTTATCATTCACCCACTATGCTCGGTCGGCCCTGGCCTTTCGATGTAACAGTCTCAGCACTGTTCGGAGTGATTTCGGAAAACTATGGAAAACCGAAATGTTGATGTCCTAGGAGATCACGTTCTCCCGCTCACGACCGTTACTTAGTCATTTGGTATTGCAAAGTACCAATCTGATGCGTGTTCTTCTAGCAATTCCAAGACAAATGCAAGTAACGATTTCCTTTCCAGGCTTCTGCTTCTACAACTATGCCAACTTGTCTTCTGTTTATCGTGTCAGCTATTGCCGTGAACGCTTACATTCAATAATTTTACAGTTGCGAATTCATCGTCGAAAATAATCACAGTTTTACATCTGAGGAGTTCTTATATTGTGTAGCTTAACTATAACCGTTGTACCAAAAATTCCTTTAATAAGTCCAGTTACCCCACATGGGTCCTACAGACAAGTCCAGGCTGGTCCCTCACGCTATAAGTGTTGGTGTTACGTCGTTTTTTAAGTTACTCATTTTCATTGGGAAAATTAAATAAAAGGAACAGTTTCAGTGACATTTGAAAATACAAAATACGGAAAGTTCAAAGTAACAATTAATTCTTAACATTTCTAGTGGGTGGTATAGTTGACAGTGCCGTAAGAAGAAGGATTCAAGGAATTTTTCGGGCCCTAAGTTTTCGGTTCAGAGCTTTATTAAAGCGCGGCCGTTTTTTATATGTTCGGCCATAAGCCGATTATTGTCTGCGATGAAGAAGGACGCAGAGTTAATTGATTATTGGACTCAAGAAAAAACTTTTCTTCCTGCTGAGAGACTTAGATGTTGGGGTAAGTTGTTCTTAAAAGTAATCGAGAAGCACCTGCCCGAACGAAAACTTTCTATCCAACGCACAAACCGTCCAACTTACAGCGCGGTAAGAAAAGAGATTAAAGATCGTGACGCCACAAAGTGCTGATTCCAATCACATATTTTATAATGGGCTCAATGCGTCTTATATTACTGAAATCATAACTTTTTTGGCATATATTCATTATTAGTGAAGATGTTTTGTCAGCCTATTTCTACCAAGAGTGATGTGACCACTTTATAGTCACAGAAATCTCATGAGCTGTTTAGGCAGTGAAGCTTTAACCACCAAGCCGTGACAGATTGATGATTCTATTGTATTGTGGAAGATGGGGAGTCAAGCGTTTCCATCTGTCTGCAAAGCATGCAACTTGATTTTGAAATATGTAATTTATGAATTCGAATGAGGCATCGTCCCAGAACTCGCCTAGGTTAGGGCGAGAAACCGCCTAAAAATCTCAATCAAGACCTGCCGGTACGCCGGCTTGGTATCTAAGCCCGAGCCGGTAATGTCTTCTCTATCCTGTGTAAGGGTACTTTTGCGTTCACGACCAAGCTGGAAAGTCAAAGTTTTTTTTCCCCTTGGAAACTAAATCAAATTTCAATTTTGCTAAAAGATTCCCACATTTACTGCTTTAAGTTGTTTCAATAACGAATTAGTTGACAATGCAAAAAGTAAACTGAGTTAGCTTTACGGTAATAGTCAATGTTAATACATAACTTATCGTTAGAAAGGATTAATTTTTTAAGGAGCATTATACATAGTGTTCAAATACCAGCGGCATTATCTTCTGTTGATCATGCTTGATGAAATTGGAATTTCTGTTCTGAAGTATTGGAAATGTTTACCACCATTATCTGATAAAGGATTAAGTTAAATTTATGACTAAAGTGACTAAGAAAACTCAAAAGCGTAAACTTTCCTTTCAAATAAGCCTATTTCATAATTGTTTTCAGACAATTTTGTGACATTATACCGAAATATTGGAAAAACTCTGAAATCACTGAATGTTCCCTCGCACTTGTCGGCATATCAAGCGTGAATGGAACATCTGAGCGCTCGACTTCAATACGGAACAGTCGGATGAAACTCCCCAAAGAAAGATTTTGTTAGAACAGATTCTTCAGCGAGAATAACATCAGATACTTTTAAAAACGACTTTAACGCGCCAAGGGATTGGGAAGGTACCAAGGGGACCAGGCATAACACCAGGCCCCTGCGTACTGGCCGTCCTCACTGAGGTTTTTAGGCAGTGATTGCCGGGGCGGACCCAAATCTCTACCTCATTCACAACACATTTCTCAATCAATCAGTACACACTCACAGAGCACAGTTACAGTTTCGCAGTCAGATGGTAACACTTCACTTCGCCAATCCGATCCTAAATCAAGCTTTAAAATTTGACGAGTAAAACTTCAATCTCCTCCTCATAAACTACTCATATAACAAACAAAAACAAAAAATACACACAGAACATGGTTTCACAAACGGATGGCAACAATTTACTTCTCCAACTGGCCGTAAAACCAAAATTCCAAATTTGACCATGTCAATGATGAGTAAAACGTATAAAAGGCAGGTTACCCCAAAAATATTGGGAAAGGTGGTGAAGAAGAATTTAAAAAAACGACTTTAAAGACATTAACAATCTGCACTAAGGGATATAAGTTAGCAGATTTTGCGCAATGAACAGTGAACCTTGGAAAATTACTAACATGTTTCGTAATGTACCGAATTGCTGCCTTGAACAGTTAAAAAAAAAAAAAAAATTAAAATCGCCCTCTCTCGTTTTATAGTCATGTTACTCGTGCCTGTATATCGAGATCCAACCCTAAGCTTCGTTACATCATTCTACAGTTGGTGACGTTTTTCAAGGTCTTCTGTTTTGCGGTTAGAACGCTCAGGCAAACGAATTTCATCTTCTTGCTGCACCTCCCATAACCTTGGCCCATTAACAGTTCCTTGGGCAATCAGATTTTTTCAGATTGTTGTCCTTCTTCTTCATAGACCAGACGAATGCAATATTTTCTAGTCCAAAATGTTACATATAAGGATTTTTATCCCCTACTTCTTAGACTAGCTAAATATTTGCTTGCCCTACAGTTAATGGAATAAAAACATGTATCTCAGGAAAATTAAAATTATTAAGAAGATTCTTCTGTACGCAACAATAATTTCCGAGAAACCGGAGCGGAATATTTAGCTGACTAAACCGTGCATTCAACTCCGAAATACGAAATACTTCTGCAATTAAGTGATGAGGAATAAGTGTCAATTCTTGATATTCAACTTACTTACTGTCCTGCTTACCGTTGTTATCTGTACTAGAGTATAGCTTATTGTCTTATGTGGCCAGAAAATGAAGTACAGTCAAAACCGATCCTGGCATCATTATGTTCTTTCCGCATGTTTACATACTTTTGCACGTATTTTGATCAGTGTATCGTTTTTTTGTGTATGAAGATGAAAGAATAGTAACCCGGTGCCACTTCATTCAGGTCTAAATCTTCCGTAGGGCATCCAGGGACAGATAAGATATATGTCCCTGTCCGACTGACGATTCGCCAACCGTATTATATGATTCCATTCTGTAAACACAAGGGAGTGGTTTGGAATTTAACTAACTCGGCTTTTACATATGAGTGAGAATAATTAATATCACCTTCCCTTTCTTACGCTATGTCGTATATTACTTACCGAAGTCCTCCCCAGTTTTTGAATGCCTAGCATTTCTTGTTCTGGTCCTAAAACTATGAAAGTTTTGATAAAAATTGTTATTTGCAAAAGGTATTTTTGTGACGCGCCATCTTTTTTCCCTTGACCGATCGTGGTGGTGTAACGGTTAACGTTCTGGTCTCGCATTCGGGAGGACGGCGGTTCGAATCCCCGTCCGGGCATCCAAATTTGGGTTTTGCATGGTTTCCCCAAATCACTCCAGGCAAATGCCGGGATGCTTCCTTTAAAAGGGCATGGCCGAATTCCTTCCCATTCCTTGCCTCCATCCTTGCCCGTCTCTAAAGACCTAGCTGTTAAGAGACGTTAAGCAGTTAAAAAAAAAATCCCTTGAAACTTAACCCATTTTGATAAAGGTGCTACCATTTTAGAGATTAAGTTCTCCGATTTGGCAACATCATTATTTAAGGAAGGAATTTTACAAAATCCAGTCCGAACATGCCAAAATTATGAACAATTAAGGTCACGGATTTGCGAAAGTTTAATTTCAAGCTGCTACGCTTTGCTGACGTCGATAAGGATTGATCGCATTACCACATATCACAGAGATATTGATAAACCATGTGCTTTTTCTGGAGTAAGAAACTTTTCAGATATTTTTGTTTATTTCAGAGAAACGTTTCATCATTCCTAATTATTTCGTAAGACGTTGTAAATGTTTTGCTACGTACCTGATTCAGTTGACAAATAACAATTGCTATAAATGAGCTGGTTTCTTTCATCCTACTATAAACCACCAATCCCGCTATTCATCGTATATCCTTCGCGAAATTATTGTAAAAGCCACGTAGTATTCAGTAGATAAGTTGCACTAAATTTTGTCATTCTCCTGAGAATTTTCAGTGATTTATAATATTTACTTCAAGTATTAGGAGTGAACATTATATACCAGTTATCTCATTGCTTTGCTCCCTTCACTTTGATGCATTACCTTAAACTGTCCGTGCGATAACACTGTGCACTCCGGCTAATGACGTCACGTCCTCGCGCCTTTCCGATAAGGCAGCAGCGCCGCGCGTGAAGCCCCGGACTGCTTACCGCTGCATACGAGTCCACCCGCAACATCAGATAGCTGTCCCGCCGTGTTGCGTTGCGCATATAAAGTGGCGTACAAAATCTGACGCAGACGGGGTAATAGGCAGATCGCGTGCCCGACAAGACCCGCACGAGACTCTCCCAGATAACTACTGTAGCCGGTTATTCATTGAACTGTCCGTGGTAGAGCGGTCGCTAGAGATAAAGGGTTGTCTAGGCAATGAGAAGGCTTCGTTCATACACACCTGATTAGGTATCGTGTTTATGTCTCTCATATCCAAATTTTATATTAGCTTTCCCCATGGTAATAATTTTTTTGTTTTTGTTTTGAAATTGTCATAATTAGATATAGACAAATAAATTCGTGGCAAGTTAGAGAAAGACGATTTATTAAAATAAACGATGATTCTGGTTTTTTAATCCATATCAATACTCTCTCACTTCCCCTCCACAGACAATTGACGAGGATCTGTGAAAACACACTCTGGTTGCACATTTAAATATTTCGTTATGACCCTCGAATATGTATTAGTCGGATACAAAAAGCTGAAAGTTACGTAAAAGGAGTCCCAAAAACCGCGGAGTCGGGATAATGCGACGGGGAAAAGATAATCATCCCAGTTTATCACTGAAACTGTCTCATGATGAGAACCAATTTGCAACATTTTATTTTTATTTTTAAATGTCTTTTGGCTTCGAGGCCATACAGCCAACCCAACTCAAGTGTACTTCGAATCACCCACTGTACTTCAGTTTCTTCATAGCTTCACAGTGTATTATTTTCCAAGTGGCTCTAGACACAACATGATGGACATGACATACAAACAACACATACACTAAACACCCATGCTCTCGGCCGGACTCGAACCGGCGACCTTCGGCACGTGGAGCTAACACTGTAGCCCCTACGCTTCCGAGGCCAGCAACAACTTGTTTAAAAATAGTAACAAACTAAAGGAAGATGGATTAACCGTGGGGGACTACATACAACAGTTCCTCCGAAGAATTTTGTTTGGGGTTTAAAATTATACCACTTTCTGGGGACATCTTGTGTCAAAATAGTTTTGTACACAACATTTTTGCTTTTGCTGTTCTGTGCTAAGATATATAGCCTTTGGGGGTTGGAACCCAGTGAAGTAGCTAAACATAGATGCCCTTGGCAAAAACGTTTCTGTTCTAGGAGTACCCTTACTTTCAGTGTCTGTCCCTGAGCTTTACTGATAATCATCGGAGTGATATCAAGATGGGGATACCACTGCGGCCTCGCGTAGTAAACACACAGATCACGTGGTATATATGACATCATACTGACGTATTGAGTCTGCACCCACCAACACAGCAACAGCTATAGATATGATCTGAAAATTGGATATCTGCAATATCGTGCGTTATAGTTACGTTTCACTTTGGTCCAGGCTGCATTACGACCTAAACGCATATTTATAAAATATGATTTCGTCAATCATCATTTGAGTTTATGTTGTAATGCAGTGTTAACCATACTCACAATGGTGTCATATATACCACATGATCTGTGTGTTTACTACACGAGGCCGCAGCGGTATCCCCATCTTGATATTACCCAATCATCGCATGCAGCGCAAATCCACATCTATACTATATGACAAGTTTTTGGCTGGCTGTCATACGGTCACAGGGACACTTTCCAACTGACATTACCTAAGAGGATAAAGAAAGAGAAGGAATTCGTTCATGTCCTTCTAAAGGAACCATGTCGACATTCGCATGGAATGACTGCGGGAAATCAGGGAAAATCGGATTGCGACCGGGGATTCAATCCCACGTGCTCCCGAATATAAGGTAGGAGATTTATATCACCCTCCACCTGACTCGACGTGACAAGTTGTGTCTGTATATGAAATTTATACACAAACAACACGAGAGAAACAAAGTCTGACTGACTGATATAATATTACAGATACTTGCACACGTTATCCATCTGTCTATCACTGTTCGGTAGTTTTCAAAATTTCATGACAAAACATGTTATTTATGCCGAAAAAAGTATACTATGACCTTCCCGATAATACATAGTATTCCCGGGTAAAATTTCATCAAGATCGGTTTAAAAGTTTAGTCGTGAAAATGTAACAAACAGACAGAGAGAGAAAGAGTTACTTTCACATTTAGTGTAGATTCATGGTAATTATAAGTGGATTACAACAGTGGGGCTATTATAAAAACTATTTTTGCAACAATCGATCTTTTACCACAAATCTGAATCTTAATAAATAAAAAACACATAAATACAGTGTTTTTAAAAATAACGCTTTGATATATGTGTTTAAGCTTTAATCAGAAATAAATAACCCCGTGTTTAAATTTGTACTAGTCATCGCTATTACAACGAATAAAAAAGTACAGTTTGTTAAAAATCGTTTTTGCCAATATTTCAACGCGCTGTAGCAGACAATGAACATGTGATGCTGAGCCGGGGACTGGCTGGCGAGACATGATGCAACTAGTGTCCAGAATAATGCCGGCGTTCGGACACTGAAAGGATATAATCTTGAGTGACAGTTTTAATAGAAGTGTAGCGTCCTGAATGTGGTTGGCGTGATACCAGGATGCTGTATTTCTAAAAACCTTCTGTCGTCATCGAGGTAGAAGTACTTGATGTGAGAAATTACGTGGGAAAGGCAATTTTGGAGGAAATCATTTTCCAAACAAGTTTCTGTCGGGTGATGGAAACATACCGATGGGGACGTTTAGTATAGGAGTCAGGATTGAATGGGTATGAATAATGAATAAGGATCGAGAATCATATCAATAATAATTATTGTTAAAATTTTATATGCTTTGTCCAATCAACAAACTAGGACGCTGCAAATGGAACGACTGGTGGGGAAGCAGCTGCGACACGAAACCCTGAAGGAAAAGGCTTCTTTCTGTTCTTTTGCTGATACCGATTCTGACATGTGGAATTCGCAGCGACCAGTGCAGTTGTACTGACTTGTATTTCAACGACCAGTCCAGACATGCAATGTATTGTTACAATGGAGTAGTGTTTGACATGCTGACACTATAACAGCCTCTCTGCAAGAGTGCGTTATCACTTTGTTACATGCATTAACAGGTCATGTGCAAGCGACCCACGCAGTAACGAACATGGTAATATCGACAATTTAGTCACTCATCTGCCACGATTCAAAAGAAACTGAGATAATTCGTCATTAACTTGTATCCTGAACAGAGCTGTGACTTTACGAAACATTTTGATGCACGTTTAGAACAGTTTGGTTATATAAATAATAGTACCTGGTTGACCGATCTTTACTTGCCATCTTTCGATTTCTGTTCAAAATGCAAGAATTTTAGCAGAGTTTAATTAAGGTTAAACGTTTTTCTTGAAAATTTCCTAGTCATTTTTAAGTGCACAGTTCTTGCAAAGAGAAGCTTAACTGACATGGTACCTGAATCTTACGAGATGAGATTGGAGCCGTTTCCGAGATACCAAATACAAGAATTGATCTTTTTTTGTAAAATCGTGTTACAAATCTGAAAAGAAAAACTTTATCTACATATGAAACTTCATTCAAATCGTTTGAGTCATTTCCGACAACGTCTGCATTATCACCTCATTAATTGCTTTTACAGAAAAATGCTATTATTATGTTAAATAGAAATATTAATGCTAATCATTGATTAATTAATGGTGCAAGATTAGTGGTAATTTTCTTAGACGAGCACATCATCAGTGCAAAATTATTTCGCTCCGATAAAACTATGTTCTTATCTCGCATTAATCTCACACCACCAACCGTGGCTTTCGAAATGTTAAGAAAACAATTCCCAACTAAAGTAACATTCGCTCCTAACATTAATAAAGCATAAGGTGAGACGCTTCAAAAGGTAGGATTGTGTGTATCAGAACCTGTTTTTTTCATGTGGCTTTTTCGCGAGTCTGTAGATTCATTAATATTAATTTTTGTGTTAAAGACACATACGGTTGAAAAGTCAACGATGGTCACATTATAACTGCTAATATAGCTATCAAAGTCGGTTTTTTTTTAACCCTTTCGTGGGCACATTTTTCTGAGCTTATTAGAGGTAACAGTTGGGGGTTCAATCACTTGTTATGGAACACCTATTACATACCACGCAAAAACCAAAAAAATTTAGGCACTGGTTTTTTTTGAAAATTTATGTGGACCACGAGATGACAATATCAAATATTTTGGAAAAAATTTTCTTTCAAAAATTTACACTGGAAAACAATATTAAAATATGTATATTATTGGTAGATGTACTTTTATTCACAAACTATTGACAAAAGTTACACTACTGAGTGGTATGGAACAGTCTGAAACATGGATCAACACACAAAGCGACATTGCAATTTGAGCACATTATTCTTGTTCTTCTTTTCTTGTACTGCATAAACGACAACGCCTATACTTCACAATTTTCTTTGGAAGATGTTGACCCAAATTTGACAGTCTGACTTCATTAGGAACACTAATACTGTGTGCTTTTTTTGAAACGAATACAGGTGGACGCCCACGTCGTTTCCTTGATGAGAATCCTGACAGTAATTGTCTTGCTAACTGCAGATATACAAAAATAACCACGAAGTAACACCAAAACGACTATTTCCTGACACGAAACTGAGCCCAAAAAACAAATAATGCACCGTCAATGCAGCAGCGGGAATTTTCGCGTGTTTCTCATACTAATATACAGATGGCAGTGCCAGCTAGATGTGGGAATGTTGAGTCTCTTGGCCCCTGGAAGACTTTAAAGTATGTTGGAAGCTATCTTCCCACCGCCCATGAAAGTAAAGAAGATTGAAAAAATGACTTCTGACAAAGCATATGTTTTTCAAGTATTTACATTTTAAATGTTACACAACTTTTTTACGGTAAAAGTGATATTTATTACTACTCTTCAAAATAAAATACCTTTCATTAATAAGTACTCGCATTTACTTATTTTCTCATTATTATATTCCATTAGGTGACTTATCACGATACCATTCGAAATATTAGCATGGGTCAGTTAATATACACGAATTCTTCATTTAAATATATAAGAGTTCCTTGTCGAAGCCAAAGGGAATTTATCGGTTGGCTTTCTGGTACCTAAAACTTGTACGAGATGGCGTTAGAGCCATTTACGAGATATAAAACACAAAAATCGCGTTTTTTCCGGGAAGAAACCTCTTTAGGTAATCTTAAAAAAACGAAACGTTATCTAAATATGAAATGTCATCGAAATCGTTAGAGTCGTTTCTGAGATCCCAAATGTAATATGTACAAGAATTGATCGATATATATATATATATAATATAAATGGTGCATCCACATTCAGATCAAATTACACTAATTATTATCTGTCTTCCATAAAGCGATTTAATATTTATTATTTATAATTTATATACCTACTCTCCTTATTTATAGATACTTATGATCATCAGAAAAATTTTGTTTTCTAAATAACTTGTAAAACGGACGTTCTAAATTCATTACATGTTAATTCCAATTATACTGAGATGACGGCATAAAAGGAATTTCTTTGCAATTATAGTTATTTGTTATTCTAGTTATTTGACGCCATACTGACTTCGGTCGATGTATTTCTTGAGATCCAAACTAATTTCCCCACGGTTATGGACGCCGGGATTGTGTGTTGCTCACTGGCGATACTCTGTTGGTATCTTTTACGCTCCAACATTCCAAAAAACGACGGAACTGTGTAGAAATGATGCAGAATGTTGAAATAGATTTAACAAGTATTGCCATTTACTAATGTTAACTTGAATCCGAAAGCTGAAATCAATATGCCAGTAAAAATACTTTGTTTTTTCTTAATTTGCTATTACTATAGCTACAGCCCCATTTAACTTCCATAATTTTACCTCCGTTTATTTTATCCTTGGATAAGGTTTGCAAGAGGATCGATTTGTATTAATTGTTTAAATTTTGCATTTGTTATAAGCAGACTTTTACCACATAAGCAGACTTTTACCACATGGGTCACTCTGGGTTTTTCTTTTTTCACAATCTTTTCCAGGTAAAAAAATCTTAAAATATAAGGTTTTTTTCGTATAAACCTTTAGATAAACTCGTTTCTATAAAAGAAATTTAAAATAAAATGTAACATAAGAAAGCTTTAGTATTTTCTAGAGTTCAAACAGATTTTAGTTTTAAACTCCAACAAACGAATATCCCAAGCGAACCCAGAGTAAAAGAAAGTCGTTTAATCGGCAAAGTTTCAAAGAAGAGATTTGTTTTTCCCTTAAGTACCAGTGTATCTCAAAACAACGAACTTGAAGCTGTAAAATAAACAGGAGATAAAGCGTCCAACAGGGATGCCTCGATGAAGTTATTTTGTTGGTTTTACTTTGGATATGTAAATAAAACTTGGGGTCTTATGATGTGAATCTTTTATTTTTTACGCGATGCATAAAATAAAATTCATTTGGAAAATGTGAAAGCATAATTAAATTGTTTGCTATAGAAAAATATACATATGTAAGCGTTTTGTATCTAGTGAGAACCAGTGCATTTCCAATATTTACTTTTTTGAAGACCTTTTTTTTTTTTTTTTAAAGTTGTTGCTAGTTTAAGATTCGTGGTCAACTCTCAAATTCATGGCTTCTTAAATATTTTCTGATTTTAATTTTTTGTTGTTGTTTCAGGTAAGAAGATAAATTAATTCAAATACACATGGGTGACGAACTGTAAGTTTACCTGTTTTCCTCAATCATAAAGTATTTACATTTCCTTGCTTATGACTGTGTAAACTTTAAAGCTGTGGTTCACAATTAGTGGTACCAGTACCCCCTAGGGTTACGTTAGGTTGCTTCAAAGTGTAATCTCTTGGCCAAAGAAATGTAAGCACTACGATAATTAAAAAAACAACAATTTCGGCAACATTACTTTCACCAAAATATATTTTTTTAACATTTGTTGATTTTTGTGACGTTTGTTATTGGATTAAAATTTAATGAGTCATTTAATAAATCATTTTTTATTTATCATTTTGACTGTAAGGGATACGCGAGGTTGAGCTCGTTCTTGAAGTGGGACTAGGAAAATTGAGAAACACTGCTTGAAAGAGCGTATACTTGTACTTATAATTTTTTTATGAAAAAGTATTTGCTGATTTCCCTGCAGATTGGTCCGTTTCTACGAGATGAGTACAATAGTTGATTTATCTAAATAAAATACGTGTTTGTTCTTGTATTAGTGGAATACAAGTCTAGCGGTTCAAAGACCCTTACGACTAGCTAATTAGAAATAATTGCATTCAATGAAATACTTATTTTTCGTCAACGGGAAAATAGTACGGTAGGTATGAAGTCCTGGCTACGAGTGATAGATCATCGTTTTGAATTCTTCATAGTTGTTGCTTTTGAAATTTAAACAAATATTTTTATCTGCTTTCCAGCATACAATCTTCTGTTGTTGGTCCTGATAGAAGATTATCATGTTAAAATTTCAGTACGAGTCCTCCGTTTGGTCCCCCCCCCCCTTAATTTGTTTTGAAGACATGTTTTTTTATTTAAAAAACTTTATCAGTTTACATTGACGTTAACAGTACATTATGACATGATTTCTCAATTTTCTTTTTAGCATACTTCTAAAGATTTCAGGCACAAAATCACTCTTATTACTTATTGACTTGACAGCCATGAAAGATGAAATAAGATACATTTAATAAATTTCCTTTAGCTAATGTTCGCAGTTAGTCATAACTTATCTGGCTAAAACTTTTATGCGATCACAACTTGCAATTGTTCTCGCGTTTTCTTAGACTGAAAGTTCTTGTGGAAGATTGTAAGATGCATAACTTTCGGATTTACGCAAAATTGTTCACAGCCGCACATAAACGATGTTCTGACAGAAAGAATTCTTTACTTTTGCGAAATGGATTATAAATCTTTATCTTCACGTTGGAAATCTGAATAGGAACGAATATTTCCTGTTGCTGCTAAAGGAGAACAGAATTATGACAAAATTTCCAGCACCTCGTTTATCGTATCACTCTTTAGTAACCAATAATTATTCTTCTTTACAACGTTACATACTGGAGCACCAATGAATTCTTCATACAGTGGTGGGTTAGTGAAAAACAGCACGGTGTCCATCAAGCTACTCCCTCTGGCTGCATCCACCAGTCAGTGATCTGTATGTTCGGCCAATCACATGGCTCTTACTAGGCCTGAGAACTTTAGTTACTATAGATTAATTGCTATCCAATAAATTTGTTAATCCTTAAAACTGAGCGTTACAACTCCCGGAAATACTGTGCTTCAGTTTATGAGGTTGCATTATTTACATCTGAGTATACCTGAGGGGTGTAAGTAATGGCATAATGTCTTGTAAGTAGTTACTGTGTTATTGGCTTGTGTCACTTATCGTTAAGGCTGTGATTTTGTTGTAATCGCCTTAATTCCAGGATTTCTTGTCAGTCCTGTCTAAACTATTTGTCTCTAAAAGATTGTTATATTTTAAATTCTAATTTAATGATACAATTTTTGTACTTTGAGCGACATATCAAAATGTTTTTAATATAAGATGCGTGAGACATCCTGTACATCCAGAAACACTACTCAGCAAGATAAATACTGATATTTTCTTTCTTTCAAAAGGTGAATTATTACGACTTGTCCAGTAAAAATCCAATTTTTAAAGTAAATCCTCAACAACATTGTTGAACAATTATAAGTGCAATTACCTGTTGTTGGATTTTTCAGTTGCAAAAACTCTGGGGAGGAGGAAGGAAGAACCAGAATGAGGGTAGGCAGGAGTAGTAAATAAAGTTCTGTAGCAAGTGGGTATCACTTAATGTGTAAACAAGAAAGAGGTCTGCGCCGTAAAATTTTAATTTTTAACAAAGGATTTTTAAATCAGGATTTGAAATCTTAAGACATTCGAAGGTGTGCCACAGCAGAAATTATACAAAATGCTAGCGACACATCCACTAACGTAAAGTAACTAAGTCTTAATCATTCATAAGAATCATGAAAGAAACCATGTAATGAGATTGGTGAGAAAGAATGTTACATCCGCCATGAAGAGATACGAAATTGAAGGAAAAACCAGTCACAAATAGTATTAGAGTTCCTAGGCTGAAGTACTGAGAACTCGAGATTAAAGATGTTTAAGAAATAGTGCAAAGAGTGAAATTAATTTTTTGACCCAGAGAAAGAGTAATGACAGGTGGACGCTGAAAAAGACACAGTAAAAGATATAGTATTTGATAAAGTGATAAAAATGAATATATATTTCCTTGATAGGCGAGAGAATACTATTTATTACTAGAAAAATCAGGTCGTGCTTAAGGTGCTTTAAGGTTAAAAGTTCATGGGTTTAAAAATTTCCATCCAATTACATAAATCGTTTTTATCATGGTATTAAAATATTTTTACCTCTTTTCCTTTGCGAAGGTCAACTTACAGAAAATTCCGAAGGATTTAACTACCGCCGTACAAATGCTGTGGCAACTCTCTCTTGCCCCCTGACGAGTAGACAGCCCGCGGCTCATTTGGCTGGGTGATTCTGACTGAGATAACACTAGGAGTGTGGTCTGCAGCGAGTGGCCCGGACAGACAGGCTGACAGCCGGCGGGACAAAGGCAACTGCCCGACTTCAGGCACCTCGCTATATGCACAGCAGGGGTGAAAACCTACCACTCCAGAGCGGCTTTTGACAGACCACTGTACTAGAGATGGGTCGTTCGTGAGTGAATCAGCTCTTTAGAACAGTTCTTTTGAAAGAGCGAGTGAGCAGTCGCTCACTAAAAGTGAGCGGTAGTTCTTCTTGGAAGCCGTAATGACGGTGGTGTGTCGGCGTCGATTGAACTTCAGTCGAGTGGGAGCAGACAATGTCGGTTTCGGCTTTGCCATTCTCGCCCGACCCTTGTTTTTTCTCTGTTCCACGCCGTTCATTGTTTATCCACTCCGCTATGATGAATAAGAAACGCCGAAGATCGAGAAGAGCTAGTTCGTTCGCAACGTTCGATTCAATCGCTCAGCACAGCTCGGAGCAGTGAGCAGTGCCACTGGAGAGCCAGTTCGTTCGCGACGTTCGATTCAATCGCTCAGCACAGCTCGGAGCAGTGCCACTGGTGAGCTAGTTCTTTACCGCTCCGCTAACCGCTTCTCTTTCTCTCTCTCCCCGGTAAGCGTTATGCTATATGTTATTTTAAGTTTTTTTATCTAAACTACGATCCAAGTGTATTTAAATGACCACTATAAACGTTTAAACATAATCGTAACACCAAATATTTATCGATACGTTTGTCATAGATTTGCGTGTTTATTTCAACGTGTTTATTTCAAGTTTCCCCTTGTCAGTAACAGGTCAAGAAAATGAGCAGACCTACCAGTGACGTTTGGTATCATTTCGAAAAGAACGAGAAGGACAAGAAAGGGAAATGCAACTATTACAAGGCGATTTTATCTATATCGTCAGGATCGACGACCAATTTGAAGAGACAGCTTAAGACTTTGCACCGGTCGATACCATTAAAACTTTCGCCTTCAGTGGATGACTCCGGGGTTAGAACTTCTCATCGAAGTGACTCTAATCCACTCCCAAAAGCAAGTAGTTCTAATGCCAGTGCCTCCACGTTTTCTCTGGAATGGTGCAGCTTGGACGACACCATGGCTCGGAGACCATCACCGTTATCGACGCCGCAGTTTGCTCAGACATCGATGAATACATTCGTTGATGTAAATCAACCAATCTCAATTACTAGGAAACGGGCTTTAGATATTCAGTTACTAAAAGTGATGTGTAAAGAATATCACCCCTTCTCTCTTGTCGAGGATGAGGAATTTCAGAAATTCGTAAGAATTAGAGATGGAGCAGACGCTCACTTAAAGTGAACGGTAGTTCTTCTAAGCTAAAAAAAAAAGGTCTACTATTTGTATTGAAGTCGAAATAAGGGGGTATTTTCAACGGAAAGTGGGGGTATAACCGGATTGTGAGGGGTGAGACCTAAAAAACAGGTCTCAAATAAAACTGAGCTACTGAGCAAGTGAACCATTCAAAAGAACTAGTTCTTTTCATTGAGTGATCAAATGAACAACCGCTCTTTTTAGTGAATCACTTTGCCCACCTCTACACTGTACGTATAACATCACATGCCGTGTTAACGCATAAACTAACATAAAAATAAGGGGCGTGGTGCTGTAAACATACATAGATTAACAATTTATGATTCGAAATGGGATTCTATTTGCCTAATAGGCTTATCATTCAAGTGATTTCTTACGAGTGTGTATAAAAAAGAGAACAAATACATCCAAATTGATTTCCCTTTTGAGTCATTAGAACTGTTCGAAGCAACGATCTGTAAATTTTATTAGAAACTTCAAAAAGATTATAAGCGGTGCCTGGTGGGTGATCAGTTTACGTTAGGGCTGCCATTATGAAGGACGCAGGTTCCATTACAGATGCGGCAATCCAGCTTTCGGTTTCCCGAAATCACTCCAGGCGAAGGCAGAATGGATTTCAGCCAGGGTTTTTTTTTTTTTTTTTAAAGGAAGCAACCTGGCATTCACCTTGAGTGATTTGGGGTAATCATGGAAAACCCAAATCTGGATGCCGGGACGGGAATTCGAACCCGCGTCCTCCCGAATGCGAGGCCAGAACGTTAACCGTTCACCCACCACGCTCGGTCGGTGGCATAGGCTTGACTGGTGAATGGTAGCGTTTTAACGGTGGAGACCTTGATTGAGTAAGGCCAGTCGCGATCTGGATAGTCGGGATTGTCATATTCCCTCTTTTTTTGCTAATGACTTTACTCCTCGTCGACGCCGAGGTCATTAGAGAAGGGAAACGACTAGGGGCAAGAAACGGCGGGGAATTTGGCCTCTGCATTTTTGGAGGAACCATCCAGAAATTAACCTGCAGTAATTTGGGGAAACCATGAAAAACCGAAATCCGGATGGCTGGACGGGGATTCGAACCTGCGTCCTCCCAAACGCGATTCCAGAGCGTTACGGCTCGCCTACCACGCTCTGTGTCCGCTCTTGCAGATGCCTGTGTACTAATAACTAATACAGTTGTCGCTTCCCACAAACAGCGAATGTTTTCTCGTTGTGTTGTAGCTAGTTTGTGTATCTTTCATTACACAAACGACTATCTACAACACTGTTTACATTACAATCCCAGAAATACAAATGAATGTTATCAAGTTCTGCAAATGAATAAACATCTCTTAGTACCAAGAAGTGAAATGGGATAATCAAAGCAATATGCCCGAAGGCTGCTTTAGCTATCTCCATATATTCACAACTCGTATAAATACCAAAAGGAACATACAATAAAGAGCAGTGTAATTATAATTATAATTTGTTCAGTAAGTAATGTAAAACAAACAGTTAAAATACTGTTAGCTATCAGTATAACCTCATTCCTTGTGAATGGAATGGTACTAACTTTTATATAGCTCACGATTCTCTCGGCTGCAGACACAAACCTATCGAACAGCGCAGCGTTTACAGTAGTATTACTTTCTCCTCACTAGAAAATTTGCTACGCCTACGTCTGACAAAGATTCCTCGTAAAAAAAATTTCTCGTTAACTATTTTCTTATGGTTTCGCTTTTGGTTTTAAAGGAAATCTAAAGCTGATTAGTTGGTATAGGCATAGTTCCTCTTCATCCTCGCTAATAGCAGTAGAACAACACCGCACACTAATTGCTGAACGAGCGAAAAGGATGACAACTTGTTTGCGCATTATCCGCTTCACCATTTGGTCTGAATCGAAATGATAATATAGGTTCGGTCAATCATATAATTAAAATCACGCGGTGGGAAGCTGTTTATTGTAAAGACAGGAAATCAAACACTTGAGGAATGTATATTTGATCTCCACATTGAACATAGCTTCTTCAATGTTTTTTGTTAAATATTTCTGCCTTAGAATTTCTTTTAATGTGATGCGTCTCTATGCAACGGCAGAAGAGAGGCAGTTCTAATCACCAAGTATTGTGTGTAGGATTAGATAAAAAAATTCTAAACATTACAAACAGAAAATCTTTTTCAGCGGGTAACAGATGTAAAATTGGATTTAACATGTTTATTTCTTCACATCAATAAGGGGCATAGAGGAATAGAAAAAAATCTTTCGTGTCGAGAAGTAAGCAGACATACAACTTCAGGATAATCAATTAGGAATTTCGTCAAGTAATTTTATACAAAGTCAGAGAGCTTCGCAGGGTACACAGTTACAGAAATCTTAAGTTTGTACAGAAATCAAGATTGGTAACCATATGCGTCTCGAAAAAATGAATTACATGTCCCATGGGCTACCAACACCTGACACGATTGTTGGTTTGGGTGCCAAATGGAGAGCTTCAAACTAAAATCTGAAAGTCTGACGGGTCCAGAATTGAAATGTGGTTCATACGTTTTCAACGTGTAGGCCTTGTTGACGCATGTAATAGACGCGGTGAAAATCAGTTATGATTATAAGGCATTACAAAATCCCAAGCTGAATGTCTCGGTTTACAAACACAAAGTAGAGAGGAATTTAAAACAGCTCATAATTCGCATATTGGGAAAGAGTTATTTCAATCGTTTTTTGAATTAAAACCTCCAGTGACCACATGGAATATATAATATCGAATTAATGTATCCCAGTTCTAAATGGCCGCATATTTTGCGAATAATTTTTAGTAAAATTCTTCCGTTTGGACTGATGCATTTTGGTATAAAATAGTTAATGAATTAATTCCGGTAAACGAGAAACTATTCCTAATACATCTCTCGGCACCTGGTAGATGTCACAAGTGTGGTATCAAAGACTGACTTCTACACCACTTTAAATATGAAGAGATAAGAAGTATTAGGGCTTAATAACAAGTGCGGATTAACGATTTTCACGCAATTTATCAAAGATATTCTTTATGAAAAATGAAGAAATCCCTCGCAACTTTAAAAAATCGATTTCAAAGTTCATGACCAGGAATATTTTAAATCGTACGATATCAATAGTTATTGAAAACCAGTTAATTTTCATTCATAATGCGGGTGTCGTAAACTAAAATTTTATGAATTATTGTATATTTCGTATAATCTTTGAGTGATATTCAGATCCGTAATTGTTACGGCTTTCTCAATTGGTGGTGGCAGCTGAGCGGTTAAACCGTTAGTTTATGGATCCATGTACTCGTGTCCGATTCCCACATTCCACAACATATCCATATTACCCAACAAATCCTAAGATTGCAGAACAAGGTAGCACTGAATGACTCTAGCCTTCTGATAGCATAATAACACGAACACTGGTAAAATATTATTTATAACGTGGCTCTTTACTATCCCTAATGAACATCTGCGACAAATTCCACCAAAATCGTTGATGCACTTGGTTGGGCATTCTTGTCAGATCAAAATTGTTGCTTCTTGACAGAACTTTAATAAAACTCATTGCGTTACAGGAAATTCTCTCATCACATAAGCTCGGTCATCCAGCATTAAAAGAAAACGTATCAACTTGACTGTTGAAATACAGAGTCTTACATGTATTTCTGTACCGTGAAATCATTTAATCCAGATATGCTTCTTTTATGGAGAGAAAAGTTCGTAGGAACAACAGCATTTCTTTAGGCCGATCAAGTGCCTTGCAGGATACGTCAGATGAACGGCGGACGGAGTGTCATAACCTTCGACTTATAGCACTTCGTAGTGCCTGAAGTATTCGACGGTGATGAGAAGCCGCCTTCCGAGATGCAGGAGACTGCTGAACGAAGTAATCATGTTCAACTTACTTTTTTACAAAATTATTGTTCTCACTATGTGGTTGCCTGATGTTCTCATAACTAGAAAAAAGTTCTCGAAAAAATAAATAACTCAATGTCTTGAAAGCGAGAACTATGATAGTAATAATCCTATTTTTGTTCTAATTGACAACAACCTTTTCGTCCAGTTTCTGGAAGTCTGTTTGAAGGCTTGATTTACTAACACATTGTTACAGATTTAATGTAATAACTCTACTGGTCTTCCAGTAGCCTTCAGGTTTTTAAACGTATCACGCAAATCTGCATCAATATTATAACTTTGTTGATAGCTGCTGAAAATAGCGAAGTTGTTCGCTAACTAATTCAACAAAGCACCGTTATCGCAGTTGTACAAATCTACGGGGAGAGTTTCGATTAGTTAGTTCTGTTTTAAACAAGTTTTCTATTGGTTAAAATTTTCATGCCTATTCAAAGATAATCGCATATATATTGGCGCTCCTACCATGTGTTAATTACTTGCTTGTTTCTGAACTTGCAACCACATTTTTTTTAATGGTTTTACACCTCGTCGAAGCGGTAATGAACTGGGCGCAAGGAATAGGAAGGAATTCGGCTATGACCGTCTTGAGGACCCGTCCCGGAATTCGCCTGCAGTGATTTAACTCAAATCTGGATAGCCAGACGGGGATTCGAACCAACGTACTCATTACCGGTCACCCACAGTGGTCGGTTCCAACTTCAGGAATAACTAAGTACTATAGTGAGTTAGAACTTTGACTGCAAGAATAAAAAAGAATTTTACTAAGTTTTCAGGACTATCATTTAAAGAAAACCCGTTCTCCTTAAGTAAGTTATTATGGGATATTTTTTTCGAAGCGTGAAGCGTACACAAGTCAAGATAAACTCCGATTCGGGGAATTGAACCTCCACCACTTTAAGTATATACATTTCTAAAAATAAAAAATAAGCGATTACAAAATAATGTATGTTTAATTACTTAAAGGGAAATTTTTGCAGTTGTTTACATCTGGTACAATAAAAAAGGAGAATGAAAGAAGGAATTACATATGTCAAGAAGCTTATAGAGAGCACAAAAAAGGGGGAAAAACAAAGAAGACAATCGTGTTTACATCGTTACGTATAGTGGTAGTGGAGATTTAATGACTTCAGTCTGAATAATTGACCGTAAGTGGGGTGTTGTGCCACATTTTTTTCAGACCTCTCAGCGAGGCGCGGAATGTCAGCTGGTGTCTTTCTCAGCCACGTGGACCGCTTTCCACTTCCAGCGGCCTAGTTTCTACTATGGGAACAGCCAGCGCTCTGCCCGTCAACTAAGCGAAGCAGATTCGCTCAGAGACCGGTGGAGCGGGTTGAATAATTTATGGCACTGTATTCTCTGTCTATACTCCACTGCTGCGAAATGGCGGCCTGGTATTTCCGCGAATGCTTCCCAACGGGTTTCTGGCTTTGCTGTCACACCTAAATTGTTTCATGCATTAGGCGCAGTATCAGTAACTTGGTGTTCATTTACACTTAACTGAAATACGGTTTCTAAAACATAACTAGAGAAGACTTCGAGTATCTACTTCATTACACTTTAATTTATTTTGTATTTTTTCTTGTTGCATGCACTTCTACTGTGAAAACCTTTGGATCGTGAAACATGTCGAAGTTAATTTGTACATGGACACGATGATTAATAAACGTAATGATAACTATTGTATGTTACAACAACGCAATTTTAAACATTAAACCTATCAAGGACATACCACATACAGCCAAGCGTTATATGCCGATTCTTGGATGGAGTAGTACTTGCTAATAAAATGATTTTTCTTTTGTTTCAAAAAATAAAAATGCCATAAAAAACACACTAAAATTTTTAAATTAACTTTATACCTTGCTTAGATGAAAATAATTCTAAATGGACAATATTTTACATTATTACTATTGAAATTTTTACATGAATTAGTCATTTTTGGAGTCGGTGCCAACCAAAGCAAGCAAACAAAAAATGACAACAAGAAGGAATGACAATAATACATAAAAATCATATTACTACTTACCTATGAATAACACAATAAATAAGTTTCTACGAAATATACAGCTAGTACGCCAATACTGTACTAACCATAAAGCGTTTACCTCATGATGCAGCCTACTAACTGACAATGTAACGCCAGAGATATGCCTCTACCACCAACGGGGCCGAGTCACAGATTAAAATACTGTATAATATGTTCCCATAAACTGACTCCTGTAAAAAACAATATCTTCCTCACAACATGCTGTAAAATATTCGGAATTTTCGTTCGTATTCCCCGTTTCACCTCGAATTGCAAATAAAGTGCAGTAATTCGTTCCTCGTGGTTTAACAGTTTGCACCTTCTCCATGATAGACTCCATATATGTGCCAACTTTCATGATGATCGATCAAACTGAATCGAAGACTAATAATCTCAGATTTGTATAACATCACAGGATCTCAATGAAATTTATATGGGACTACTTTGAATATATATCGTATCCACCGAAAAAACATCATTACAATCGGTTCACAATTGGCGAAGATATCGCTGAACATACATAAAAAAAAATACTATCCAACTAAGAACCTACTCTGTTTTTGAAGTCTGATGAAAATATAGTTTAAAATCTATAAGGTGGTTTACACGCATAGGAAGCTAATTAAACAGATTGCAATAAGATTAATGATAAGAGTGCTTGAGCTTTTGTGCAAAATACTCTTTCTAGTACTCTAATTTCTTCAATTAACTTCAATTCTTCAATGCTTAAATACTTCAATTTAGTTCCTATTCTGTTACAAAGCACATGATTCAATATGTATACTAAAAAGAATACTATAGTAATACGGAGTTTATTTAAAAGTTATATAAGAAGTTCTTGGTTTAACTCTGCACAGCATCCAATCACTAGTTTCTGTGCTGCGAAGATCATTCTTATGTTCTAAAAAGTTTCTCCCAAATCGTTGTGCAATAACCATTGAATAAAAATAAGATGAAACACTGCTTTATAAAATGTTAGATATGATGTTGTAGAAAGTGTTCTTACTGTGGAGAAGTAACTGCTTAACTTCTTCAGTAGTAATTTGATATTCTCCTATTAGTTAAGATTGTCATATGTTTACATACCAACGAATTAAATACGGGATGCTTTGGAATATTATTTTCACGTCATTTGTGTATTGCAAAACAATTCCATGTGTAGTATTTAATTTTGTAGTTTTTAACAATCAGGTAATTAGACTAAGGTATTTGCTTATGGGTTTCAGCATGGAACCTTGCCTGGAAATATTTTTCAACAAGGACATGCAGATAATCACTATTAGATGTAAAATTTCAACCTTACTTCATTTCCACTTCTTCAGTTTGTAGTGTAGTGAACAGACTGTATGACTATTGAAACTGTTCTTATTGGTTCAGAAAACGAATAGAAATGTCATTGTATCTGCCATTTGATTATCTCTGATTGATATGCATTCCCTGACTGTTGAAACCAGAACGCACAAGATAACTACAAAAAATGTTAAAAATACTTTTTAAGTAGTTTATTACATGATTGTGCACATTTATTCGTAATTCCCAATATAGCGTGTAACTGATCAATACGTCGAAAAGCATCCCGTGAATCATCCGTAACGATATTAGTGACGCTGTTACAAAATAAACAACGGTTCTAAGTAATCTGTTTTACAAGAACACAAAATTCGGCATCAGTTTTTGAATTAAGAAGTTTGCTAATGAAACTTTTTTAAATGTTCCTAGTAATTTTGGAATCTAAACACGTGAAACATCACACCGTTTAACGAATCGAAGTTTTCCTGTAATACCACTAGAAACATTTTGCATGTCTGTGTGTAATTACTTCACAAAAATTATCGTAATATTTTCTATTACAAGCGATTTTTCTAACTCGGAGGGACAGGTCTTTGAATTTCAAGAACCTGTCTTTGTTTTTTTCATTGAATACTTTACAGACGCGTGTTGACCCTATGACAACAGTTTGTCCGTATTTTAATTTAAATTCATGTAGGTTAAATTCCTACTGAGTCCGCCGAAAATATTCGGTTGACCTGTTTGGATTAGTGTTCGATTTAATGCTTGTTGGAGGTTTATTATCTGGAATAATATCTTTGTCACAAACTTTTAAACACATTGCAAGTTCCAGGTTCGTTATTTATGATCTCATTAATCCCGATGAGTTCACAGATTGCTTAACCCAGTGCTTATAAATATAACACGCAATGCATGATTAAATTGTAAGCTGAAATACATCTCTGTAAAGAATGAAACACGGAATCGCTAATTGACCCACAATTTCAAAATACCATTTTATTGCCAAAAACTTTTATAGGCAACAAAATTAACAGGAATTTATGTTGTGTTTCATAAAACAAGATTCTCGTGTAGTGACGCAATTGACTAGACTATTAGAGCTGCTGTTACACCGCTCAGCGCCGTAAATTATCAATCTAAATATGTACCAACGGAACACCTATTAATCGATTACGCACAGATTCGTCAACGGCGAATAAATTACTAGCCAAATCAAATTATATTCTCTGGAATGGAGTGTAAGTCATATGTGTATACCAACTATAGCGTGTCGTTTTGACTGTACGGTTCTAGGCTTTTCTTTTTTTGTTTATGATTTACGCCTCATCGACGTTGAGGTCATTAGAGGGGGAAAAGAACTTGGGTTAAGGGACTGGAAGGAATTCAGCCATAACCTTTTGAAGGAACCACCCCTGCATTCTCCTGGAATGATTTGGGGAAGCAATTGGAAACTCAAATCTGGATAGTAGGACGGGGATTCGAACCAGATTCCCCCCGAATGCGAGGGCTGAACGCACTGTTACGGTTTTTACTATGAATCAACTTTTTTTGTAGCATTCAACTGGAAATTAAGTGTTGCTCTTTTGCCGTATAGGACATTTTAATGGAAGGGTATCTTATTTCGTGTTTTGTGTTGCTTGCACCAAGGAATAATATATTTCCAGATACGTCTTAAAAATTTCAATACTTCCACGCCTTTCTGTTAAAACCATTGGCATTTGTACACTTAGATGGAGTAACAAATTGTTCTTTTCTTCAATTTTAAAGCGAACACAAGTTTCCACTACATTAGTTAATGTTCCGTTAGTCTGAAGGCTGTTTACGTTTTCGTGTTATATGTTACGCTCGGTGTAAAACGGAATTTTGGAGACTTGCGGAAAAGGAGGCCGGCTTTCGTTTTGACAACTGGCTGAATATCACGAATGCCACGCGAAATGCTCCTTTAATTTATTTAGACCTGCTTCATCTAATTCTTTTCATCTTTGCTTTTGGTAAACGGATTCATCTCTTGCACGTTTTTTAATGCGCCTCTGCATCATTTACAGAGTGTATTCATAATGAAAGCAGCGGGTGTTTCTTATTAATTTCCAGATGAGAATTTTCTTTATTCATGAATACTGTGTGTTGTGTGAGGGCGACTATAGCTGGAGACGCAAACTTCTGCACCCCGGGATTACATTAACCGTCTTTACAAGACCTCCAGGAAGTGTAATCTCGTTTCGTGTCCTATGCTAACCAACTACATCTCTCCTAATCATTAACAAAAAAAACTTTTAGAAAAAAAATTACGGGCTTAGCGGATTGTTCCGGCAATTAATCTCCTTGCAGTTGCTTAACCAAATAGAATTGTTAAAAAATAAAGATTAATGTAATTTATCGTCCCTTGTGCTGCAGCAAAAAGTTTCAGTTGTCAACTTGGTCCAAGTTACATTTCAGCCTAACCCCAATCTCCGCTGAAAATCAAAGCTTCAATCACACGAGATTTAATGTATTCCCTGCATTGCATGTCATTGTCATCATTCATAGCGACGTAAACTTGATCCAAAATCTTCACATGTTCTTTCTTATTATCTATGATGAAGATCGATGTTTTAACAGATGACACAGTTTACATGCGGATGAAACAATAACCCCAGTGAAAACAACTCACGTTATCCCACGTAATAATAGTTTTAATTGTGGCTTACACCTTATAGAGCGCGATCAATTTGGAACTTCTTTCATTCAAACCAAGTAATGATGTTAGGAAAAAAAACAAGTGATAATTAATATTCCAGTTTATACGAAATACATACTTTTCTGGAAATTCATTTCTTAACAATTGCTTAAATAAATAGAATTGTTATAAAATAAAGCTCAGTGTAATTTCTAGTGCCTTGCGCTGTAACTAAAGTTGATATACTGGTCCAGGTTGCATTTCGATCTATCCACATACTACGCTAAACTTTCCACCAGAGAAACAATACTTCAATCACAAGCATATTAATACATGTAATGCATCACAATTTAGTGGCAATAACGCATCGCGATATAGGCTAAATCAAAAATCTTCACGGGTTCGTACATCTGCCTTTTTTTTTTCCGAGATTCAGATCGATATTACAACTATTGAAGGCTAAAGCAGTTACATACGGCTGAAACATGTCATCAGTAAATGCATGCCAGATGATATTAGATATAATTGTAGTATAGGGCTAGGCTGTATAAATTGCGATCAGTGAGGAACAACTTTCGTTCAAACGAAGTAATGATTTAAATAACCGGACACTCATGAAAACAATTTAAATTATTTTTTTAAAATAAATATTACTCATGCCCTCTGATTTAAACTGAAGTGCCTGTAATAATAACAATCTAATAATTGCTAAACGAAAATTAAAGATTTTCTCTTACATATCTATTGACAAAGATTTTTTTTATTATTATTTAATGGCTTTCGGACTTATAGATCAAATACATCAAATGAATATTAAATAAATACAAGCAACTAATAATTATTTTGTCGATTAAACGGAATACGTTCTTTTCTTTCTGTCTCTTGACAATTATTTTATTTACTGATGTTTAGCTAAATAGACCTTTATTAAATAACGTCTGAAACCTAAAACAACATCTCTGATCGTAAATTGTATAAAAAAGACGAAAAGCGTGACGTCAGAGCCTAACGTCATCGTGTGACGTCAGAGCCTGACGTCATCGTGTGAAGTCATGGCATGACAGAACGTGACCAAATAAGAATTTTATAAGAACAGATAATTTTAATTATTATTCGATATTATCCTAAATCCCCGTCAACATTGACGAGCATCACTAATTGTGGTAGTTGGTATTTGTTTCGGAAAAGCTTCTAAGGAAAAACGAATAGTGGTTCTTATTTATGATGTTTTTTCATTGTATGAATGAGAAAACGTTCTCTGATTACGATCTGGGTGTATTTGGCTACGATATTTTTAAATAACTTTACTTGTCTTCAAATGAGAAATTTTAATGATAAAGTTTCTCAGTAAAGCAAAATTTCAAATACGAGTAACTATAGTTTTTTGACTGATAAATTACGCAATTATCTACATTTCATGTAAACTTATCTTTTTCTTATCTAAAATTCTTTGGTCATGTTGTAAACAGGTTCTAATAGTTGCTATAGAGCAGGGTTTCTCAAACTCAGGCAATGCAAAATTCCCTTAAAAACTTTTTTTTTAAAAAAAAAAAAAAAAAAAAAAGAAACAAGCATTTTTATTTTAGAAAAGTACCACAGCAACACAGAGCAATATGTGATTGATGGGCTTGTTTATTGCAGTAGGTTGAGTCAATTTTGGGATCATTTTGCTCATGTTCTCGCTTGAGACAGCCATTCAACCGCCATAACGTAAATCTTGTCGCGAAACACCTACGATCAACTGGAGAATCCGCATGGGCTCGGGCACCACACTTTGAGAATCTCTGTTATAGAGAGTAGAATGTAAGTACCGAATGCTCTAAATTTCTGCATAGAGTCATCGTAAATAAACAAAAAAGTAACTGTAAATATAAATGAAAGTCATACTGTAATATTTTTAAGCTTTTCCCAATTAGCAATATAAGTGCAAATGAAATCAAATTCAATTATTTATTTGAAATTAACACTTCCTTTTAATAGTATTAGCACGAATAAAGCCAATGCAGTTCTTTATTTGAAATTTCCTGCTTAACCAAGATCGCTGTTCTTTCAGTCACTGTAACTAACACTTCGGGCATTATCGAGACTCACTGAAGATTACCGAACTATTGCGGTAAGCCCAGTCTCCAGGCACAGCGGATTACAAAGAACTAAATGTTATTACAAGACATTTATTTTAACTTCAACACACAAAAGTAGATTGATATGTTTAAGTAGTAATTAAAATACTTTAAGAATTTATATTTTGAGATTATTATTGCTGAACTTCACTACCTTGTTTCACTGATCACGAAACTCATATTATGTGTAGTACTACTTAAATTTTATCCAAGTAGACTGGCTATCATAGTGAACGGTGAATAGTTTATATGTACTCTTAACGGCGTTTTAGGTGTTTCGTCAGTTTTTAGTTTGGTGGAGCTGGGTACTGGAGATCAGCCCAGGCTATGCGGTTTTGTAGCTTAGTGGTTAAGGCGTTTACTTTCAATAGTTGGAGGTCGGGTTCAAATACCGGTGGGAGCAGGAATTTTTAAGAGTTGTATTTGATTATATTAGCTACGCCAGGTTGTGGTATGAATGCAACGTTAAACCGTAGATCCCAGTGGAAAACTGGCCCTCCTACCTCTGATACAATGGTTTAGTATATCTCCTGCAGGAGGATCCAATCATCCCTGGGGTTGTGGATCAAGTTAGTTACTTTATGCTATTTGGTAGAATATTTAACATGGATTCGAATCCAACAACGTTCAGCGGTTTTTATTGGCTTTGCTTTGCTCATGTGAATTATGCGACGAAAAAAATTGGCCGTCTTTCCTCCCCAATAATGGCTTAGCACGTCGCCTTCTGGAAGATGTAACCAAACGTGATTTTTTTTCAACAGCTGAAAGCAACATAGGTTGGCCAGCTCGTATTTGGCATGATTTAAAAAGGGAGGCCTAAATTGTTCCACTTAGGGGGCCAGGGTGTCTGTGAGGGTGCGCTGTGAGTACCTTGGGGATGCCCACTCTTGCTGGCAGGGAGCCTCAGGCAATGGGGATGTCCTTCCTTTCTCCTTGGTCTCGGCATGACAGTGTCACAAGAGCTGCGAAAATAGGCTGTAAAATTGCAATACACCGAAACCTATTGCCGTAACAGTTGTACATAAACATTCTGACGATTTCATTAACTACGTACACCGCATTAGTGACGCGGGTTGCGTTAGTAATTTTTTAAATATCGTTTCTTAATCCACTAAACAAATGTCTGGATGGTACAATTTTTTTATTTTGAAGCTTTACGGACAACTTCCCTACATGCATACTCCTCTGTTTCTATCATTCGATCGACCATTGACATGCGCAGAGCAAAAATGGACCCTTTTTCGAAGATTTTTGCCTAAATAAATATTGTCTTTTATTTCCTCATTTTCTGTTTTATTCTTAACTTGTACGTCTGAAAGATCCATGCATTGAACTTTCCTAGTTATTACGAATTACTAATGACGGGATTCTGTTATTTACATAACTTCTTATAGCTTGGAAATAACTACAGAGTTCAGCTTAATGTCCCTTGTGTATCTATTATTTTTAAACATATATATGTAACATTTTAATCTTCTGTGAAATAATAAGCAGAAGTTACAATATTCCTATGAAGTCATAAGAGATCGAATCTTTGGATGCAGAGAGCTCACGACTATAAGTTTCTTGTTTGCAATGATGCAAAAAGGGTGCATTTCACTTGATTTCACACGTCTAGTCTATTAATAAGTTTTCTTGTATTATTTTAAAAAACTAACTGCCCTTTTAAAGGTTATCAGATCTTTTAATTAGCCTTGTGATCCAGAAGACTGATTTTCACTAAACATCAGTTAAAAATCACAAGCCAAGAGGCAGTACGTTTAAACGTAAACAGTTTCTCAATTTTTTTAATGCGTGTTTTAAAAGTGGTGTGATAAAATTGATAAAATGATAACTTAAACTTAACTTAGTCCACAACCCGAAGGTTGGTTGGATCATCCCGATGGAGGCATACTAAGCCATGGTGTCAGAGGTAGGACGGCCAGTTCCTTTCCTCTGGGACCTAGTTTAACGGGGAATCCTAACCACAAAAGGTTCCAAAACATTAAAGGAATTTACTAAATATTACCCAATAAAATATAAGATTGTTGACGATAGTCAGTGGGCAATGGGAACAACTTTCAGTCTTCTATATTCTAAAAAAAAATCCTGGAAACACCTGCTGTATGCATGGAATCCAGTTGTTCAGTGCAGTCCCTAATTAATAACAGTCTCCCCCCCCCCAAATTTTTTATATCTGTACGCTGATCGTGACAGATGTTGATGGACTACAGAAATGGATTAATATACACCGTATCAATATTTTGGCTTTGGTTTTGAACTGTAGGTAACTGTATCGATTGATACTATTCAAATCCTTCTACGATTGGTTAGTGCTTCAACTTATAACCTATAGTTTGGAGATATGATACCGTTCACAATAACAAAGTTTTCACCTGTTGTTATCAAAAAAATACCGAAGATTATAACAAAAATCACCGCTCAATACTAACTGGTACGAGCATTCTTGTTTTCTACTGTTTGTCGAGAATTATATACTCAGACAAAAGTGAATCATGCCCTGAATCCATTTTTAGTAGCATTTTGAAAAGAAACTGTTTGATAAAAATCTCTCTTCAGTATTGATGCAAAACGTGATTCATCTTGAAACATAAATAATATTAAGATAGGAATCACAGCTGTCAGCGATATGGTATTAGATCGTGGTTGATATGTTTTTCCAGCTATCAGAGACGAGTTTTACTTCAGGTGAAGATTACCGCAATATTACTTGGGCGCCATCTAAAATGTAGAGGGGGACTGAGTTTGGTTACGTGATTATCCCTAATAGCCATCTATATAACAGTCTACTTTACCTTCCCTCTCAAAGACTGCAGAGAAGATAAGAACGAGTGCCTCATCGTGAAAGATTGTATAATTAGACCGTAATTAGCTCAGAAAATACGTGACACAAGCCTCTGTAAAATTTAATCAAAGGGATTTAATTTAATAGCCATATGCTAAAGATGTTACTGTAATAGTAGTAGTGTAGTAGAAATATCAAAAACTGGTAAATATTAACATGTTATAGACCATGTAATATTTAATTATTTCAAGTTGCAAACAAACAAACCTTAACCGTTCATTCTAGTCACACTATGTTGTTATAGAGATAGCTTTCATATTAGAAAATTTTAACATTCGAAGATTTCAACTCCTGTCAATATTGTTACTTATTATCACAAGAAAATTGCACTACTTATTTAAATGAGGCCTTTTCCAAGTTCAGATGTCATCACTTGGAATAAAAGGAGAGTTTGTTTCAGAATTATTTAATCTTTCGAAACGTTAAGCCCAGATTCTGTATACGTCATAAAATTTCACGATAATAATGTAAAAATCAAATTATGACAAAAGAGAAAGAAATTAATCTTGTCCAATATTCTGTGTAGATGATCATAGTGTCCTTTATTATGATAATATATATTACTTGGATTTTAGAATAAAATATTTTCTGTTTCTTAAAATTAATTTAATGGACAAAATTAATTGTTCGAGCTTCGTCTGTTAAACTTTACCAGTTGCAACGGTTAGTTCGCGACAACATGAGAAAGCTATGTAACGAACGGGGCTGCAGAAAAGTACGGAGCCAAGGCGAAGTTCTAAGTTAAAGGAATTGGTACAAACTACTCCCAATGAAGTTTAGCATTTTAAGACGTTTGATGTGTGTATAATAAGTTGAAGGTATCGGTTTATTACGGGAATCCATACCTCCAATTCTCTTCCGGCACCAAGCGTTGTGGGTGAGTAGTAACGCTCTGGCTTCGCATTAGAGGGGACGTGGGTTAGAATCCCCATACGGCCATCTAGATTTGGGATTTCCATGGTTTCCCCAAATCACTCCAGGCGAATGTCGGGATGGTTCCTTTAAGAGGTCATGGCTTAATTGCTTCCCGTTCATACCCTCAGTCCTTCCCCACCTCTGATGACCTCGACGTCGACAAAGCGTAAAGCCATAATTATAAAAAAATCTGTTGCAGCCTATATCTGTTCAATTTCGACGAGCAGTACAGCCACAACGAAACAAAGTTCTGCAACGTTTACATCACTTATCAGCAGTAGTTGACATATGACGATGTAAGATTTATTTCCTCGGTTAAAAAAAAGAAAATACTATTATTAATTACGTTTTTCCCGTGATATCGTCTACGTAAACCACAGAAGCTCTTGGCCGTTTTTTAATTATTTTTTTTTTTTATTTATTAATTTATTTTTGATACTTGTAAATTATCATCTGCAATTGGGTGTGAATTATGTGACGATTCAACAGCACAAGAACGGTTTTTTTTGTGACTGACTACAGATTTGCTCTCTACAGTATTTGCAAGGTCGCCAGCTTTTCTACACAGCAACATATAAATATGTTTACATAAAATTATGTAGTCACGTAAAGGTAACCAAAGTCAAACAGAAATAAGTCAAGAACAATATTAGCAGAATCCTGTTTCAAATCTGCTACAAAAAGAAATTAAGAAAACATCATTTACGAATTTTTTTAGACATTTTATGATTTTTAAATTACATTTTAGTAGTAGTAGTAAGTAGAAAAAAAATGCGAGGAATGAGAATAGGACGTTTTTCCTACAGGGTTCCAAAACAGTTATTTTATGATTCATATATCATCAAAATCCAGCCAGCATACGGCTACAAAATTTCTCAAGTCTCCAAACTCATTCTCGAGGTTCGGTGTTGGGGGAAAAGATTATAACATCATACCTGTAAAGATAAATCCAGTACACACTACCCGTTAAACTTCGAGGTATCTTTCTGCTGACCAAACTAATTCCGATATAACTTTTCTGGATTCGGTTGATTTAAAGAAATAATGTTAGCCTTTTTGTTTTACTGGAGTTTTATTCATTGTTGAGAAGGAAGTATTTGGGACCAGAGAGGACAGTGGAAAAGAAAGGGGAGTAAATTCGTATGAAACTGTAACGGAACAGTGTCTTTTGGAGCTCTCCTTCTTTATTACATTTCAAATAAGTAAGCTGCAGTCTTAGCACTGGTATATTTGTTTTTATTTTTTTATTCGTGCAAATCATTTATTGAATACATATTGCTACCGAAATAGCTTCTGATAGATTTTAAAATCGTTTTAATACTATTTTAACCAATATTCATGATTACTAGATTATTGTTAAAAATATAAAAAAATCAGTCTTACTCAGTTGAACCTTTAATTATTGTCTAGTTTCAATGTAAACCAGTTTCTGCATTGTCTGACACTTCCGATTGTTTTCACTAATATTCCTTGCTTATTTCATATCCGCTTGCTGCGAGATCATTTTAAGATGGTAAAACTTGCATTAGTCTGGAGTAATTCATTCTGAAGTCTGCTAGTCTAATTTTGTAATCCAACAAAATCTGTCAGTTGTCTTCTAGCCTGCAGTGTTCATTATGAAATGTAATCATGAATTAAAATTGTCATTGTTTCGCCAGTGTGGGCCATTGCGCTGAGGCACCACACACACTGTATCGAGGAGGTACAACGGAATGGATAGGAGCGCAGGACCCCGCGTACCAACCTGCGGTTTTAGGCGGTTTCTGCAGCCATCTAGGCGAATGCCTAGGCGGTCCCGCAGTTACGCCTCATGAACTACACATTTTTACAAGCAAAAAATACGCTTAACACACGCTGCACATAGTTACGCGCATCGCAGGTGCCAACACTTTTCTTTATGGCATTCGGCAACTAAGACCATACAGCCAGTTCAATGTGAATCACTTTCTCCAGTACATTTTAATTTCTAAGTATGGACACCACAGGACGGACACGACATTAACACACACAACACTTAAACACCCATGCCCTCGGCTGCACTCGAACCGGCAACCTTCGGCACGCGGGGCCAGTACTCTAGCCCCTATGCTACCGAGGCCGACTAGTGGCAACCCTTCACCTCCTCTATTAATATATGGCAGTAAGTATAAAATGCTCGCTTCAGCAAGGGCATATGGCTGTTAAACCATTGCTCCAAATTTGGCCTTGCCAACGATGAGTATAACTCATAGAAGGTAAACGACCCCGCAATGGATTCAGAAAAGGCCGATGCTGCGAAACACAACTTGCACTTTTAATTCACGACTTGAGCCGTATTATAGACGGACAATCCCAGCTTGATATTGTTCTATTAAATTTTAAAAAAGCTTTAGACACTGTGCCTCACACTAGGTTACTTAGGAAACTTCGTGGTTACGGCATATCTAGACAAATATGCGACTGGGTTGCAGACTATCTGAAGGACAGAACACAGTGTGTAGTTCTCGACCGTCAACGTTTGTCACTTACCGAGGTGAGGTCCGGGGTTCCCCAGGGAAGCGTGATAAGGCCTCTGTTGATTCTCATATACATTAATGATTTGTGCGACATGATAAGGGGGATGAAAAGATTATTTGCGATGATGCTATTATTTATCGTGAAATCAAAACCCAGGAACACTGCGCTTTGTTACAAGACGATATTATGAAAATAATTGCATGGTGTAAAGACTGGCAGTTGGAGTTAAACGCTAAAAAAGTGACAAGTCATGCGTATAAGTAAAAAGGTGACACCATTTAGCTCTGAATCTACAATTAATGGTACTGTCCTTAGAACGGTAGATTCTGCTAAATACCTAGGGGTAACAATTCGTAATAATTTGTCGTGGAATGATCATATCGAGAATGTAGTTGGGAAAACAAATCGTATGCTTCGATTTCTAGATCGTAATTTAAAACAATGCACTTCGGAAGTTAAATCGATTGCATATAAGTCACTAGTGCGTCCTAACTTAGAATATTGTTGTTCTGTATGGGATCCACATCAAAAAGGGTTAATGGAGGCATCAGAGAAGGTCCAAGGAAGAGCCTCCCGATTCATGACAGGTATATATAGTTGGAGGGAAAGCGTAAGTGCGATGTTGAAGGAGTTAGGTTGGGAAGACCTGGAGCACCGAAGGCGTTGCTCTCGACAGAAGCTAATTGAAAAATTCTCGACTGACGTATTTCGGAATGACAGCAAACAAATATTACTACCAGCAACATTCGTATCTCGGAATGACCGTGAAAATAAGAGAAATCAGGGCCAGAACCGATTCTTTTCTGTATTCATGTTTTTCACGAGCGATTAGGGAATGGAATAGAAATGATTTACCGGGCGAGTAAACATAAAATCGGACAGGAGTATATTTCGACAAAGCTCCCCGGCTATACTGATCTGGTTTTCCCATGGTTTCCCCAGATCACTCCACGCGAATGCTGGGATGGTTCCTCACAATAGTCCATGGGCGCCTCCTGCCAAATCCCGTATATCCCTTCAAAACTATTACCGTTTCTGATAGGTGCAATGCACCCTTCACCACACAGCTTTAGTGAATCGCGGAGTAATAGTAATAGTAATGTTGAGAAAATGTGGTGAAGAAGAAGAAGAATTAAAATTGAGATTGTGTTTTTGGTGCGTTTTTAGATACAGTAAAATTTTCGGTAAGTTAATAGAAATAAGAATATATTTCTTACTAATGAGCGAACGATTTCACATCAAGATAATTATAATGTGAAATGAAATCACTTGTGAGAGTATACAATAGTAGGAGGAAAAATTAACTTTCAAACCACCGGCCAAAGGATAAGATGGAAAAAGACGCCTTACAAAAATCTTGCAGGATCCATTTCGGTAGATGTCTGGAGTGATACGGAGAATCCTTGGAAAACCAAAATCCGGATGGCCGGATCGGGAATGAAACCCGAGTCCTGGTGATTGACAGGCCGTAAGCAGTAATCCACGATGCTGAGTATTTCGTTTTGAGTACCGGCTTGGTGTTTTACAGTGTGGAGTAAATAATTAACCTGCTCGACATTGGCTGGGCTGCTCGTTTGACGCGCGGCTGAGCACCTGGCGGTGTTGGGCGATCTGCATCCGCGGAGCCGGCTGCGACTGGACGTAATCCAGTAATCCCTCCCGCCGCCAGGGGACCTATAGATTCACAGCGGACGCCCCGCTGCCCTTCGCCGCTCTAAAATCAGGCGCTCCGTCACAAATGAAAAGAGGATTTAGTATTGGAAAAATCATAAGCCCGGTGTATGCCTTATAATGTTGCGCGCTGGCCTTCTGTGTGTGCCAATAACCCTGATATTTATCACATTTCAGCCACAAATAATCTTTCATGACACGTCTATCAGATCTGAACTTGATGTAGTTGTGTTACAATTTAAAATTTCACAATCACATATGTTACGCGAATCCTTAAAAAGCTAATGGCAACTATATTAGTATTGACTATGCCTTAACAACAATAAAAACCAACCAGGATCAAAAATTATACAGATACAGCAGAATAAATAAAACAATTTCGTTATACAGTAAGCAAAATTTAGCGTAAGAGTAAGGAAGATAAATTATCATAATAGAGTTCGGATCTTCATGACCAAAAAAATAGAGAAATATCCAACCAAATATGACCTTAAAAATTGGTAAATATGACCTGAAAATGACAGAATATGACCAAACATTTAAATTTACTATTCTTCAAAGCATGTTAAATTACACATATTTATTTTATCTAGTATTGTATCTCTCATGTACACTGCATAATTTGCTTCCGTGCATTCACTGCACCATTGGAAAATTAAAGTTTAGATCGTTTTATTGAAGTAACTTTAATTTCAGATAATTTACAGAATAGAACTCTTTCATCTGTACTAAAATACTCCTCTCTAAATTCCCTTACGTAACGTCGAACTTTCAGAAAATTTTATTTTCAGTTTGGCAGTAGGTCTACTCACTGATCCATTGTAGATTTAACGATGACTGAGGATCCAAACCCCAATCATTAACAGTTAACAAGAAATTTGCTTCTTCTTTCGATTTTACCCTACTTTGGACCACGGGAAGTAACTGGTTTAATGGTTCTCTCGTCTTCTCCTCCCATAATTTTTTCCTTCTTTCACTGAGGTTCCTCCTTCGTTTTTCAGACCAGGTGGTTTTGGCCTTTATACATTGTCCCTAAAACCTTGAATTTATCAAATTTACTTTTACCTCATCTCGATGGTTCCAACCGTTTCAAAATCTTTCATCGTCTCCTCTACCCATTTTGCTGTCACCCTGAATTTAGTGATATGGTTGAAAATTATTTTTATCAACCTACTATCACTAATTCTCATACGATGTCCATAAAATCTGAGGCTTCTCTTGTCTTTTTATTTAAATTTATGGCTTTACGCCTCGTCAATGTCTATGTCATTAGACGCGGGATGGGACTGGGAACAATGAATGGGAAGGAATTCGGCCACGGCCTTTTTAATGAAGCATCTCGGCATTCGCCTTAAGTGATTTGGGGAAACCATGGAAAACCCAAATCTGGATTCACGGATGGGGATTCGAATCGCCGTCCTCTCGAATGCGAGACCCTTTTCTTGTGCATTATGTCTGTAACATTCTCTGCATACCTATATAGGAAGGATCACACAAGAGCCGCCAGATTCGAGACAAGTATATATAGTTGGAGAGAAACCTTAAGTGCGATGTTGAAGGAGTTAGGTTGAGAAGTCTTCGAATACCGAAGGAGTTGCTCTCGACAGAAGCTAATTGAAGAATTCACAACTGATTTGTTTTGGAATGACAGCAAACAAATATTACTACCAACAACATTCATATCTAGGAATTACCGAGAAAAAAGATAAAAGAAATGTGGGCCAGAAAATATTTATTTCTGTACTCATTTTTTTCCACTAGCGATTAGGGAATGGAATAGGAAGGGTTTACCGGGCGAGTAAAATCGGGACAGGAGGGGTTCTTGATAAATCACTTCGGCCATCCTGATCTGGATTTTACATGGTTTTCCCAGGTCGCTTGAGGAGAATGCCGGGATTGTTCCTAAAAATAACCCATGGGCGCCTCCTGCCATTTACCGTGTATCCTGTCCTACGCACAAATGGTTACACATTAGGATAGGTGCAATGCACCCTCCGCCACCCACTTTTAGTGAATCGCGGAGTAGTAATAATAATAATATAGATCTTCATTTTTCCTCATTCACCAAGTACCATCTTTTCCCGTTAAGATTTTCCTCTCTGTTTTTCTCTCTCAATCTCCATATTCTTATTCATTATCTGGCATCCTGAGCTGTAAATTTCCTCTGTTCTTGACAACTGTTGTGTATTGTCTGATATATACTTTATTATGGCTTTACGCCTCGTCGACGACGAAGTCAAGGTTGTGACGGTTCTAGGGCTTTATAGAGTGTATTCTAAGACATTTGTCCGAGTTTTATTATAAAAATTATGAATTGCGAGCGTGGTGTAATATTAGGATCCACGCGTAGCTACAGGTATTGCGACACAATCCTGGCGTCTTGGTAAGTGTTGCATCAAGAAACCAGCGTCAGTATAAAAAGACGAGACGCCACCTAGCGTGGCTTTTTCGTCACCAGTCTTCATCGCAGTCGGACCTTCGGTCCAGAGCAGAGTTTACATTTGTGTGGCAGTGGGTGACTTCTAGGGGTTTGCGGTAACCGTCTGAGTTTGTCTTTTGGTTTTGTTCGGGGAGTAAGTGAGTCGTCTGGTTTTTATTTTTGTTATTCATCGAAAGTGAGGATTTTAGTATAATCACTCAAATTAGGTTTTTTCGTCGAAACTAGCAAGAGCTAAGTTTACATAAAGTGTGTCAGGTTAGGCAAGCAATAATAATACCAGCGAAATTTCTTATTAGTCGACACTTAGCGGTTGCGCAATTGTTAAAATTTGCAACGTCTATTCCACTGTTTTAAATTCTGTTCCACTTTAGAAGTTGTATATCAGACATCAAGTATTGATTTTTAATTTATAATTGTGCAACAAGTGTGCAAGAAATTGATAGGAAGTTAGAAATTTGAAATCGTAAATTTCCAATGTTGTGCAATTGGTGTGTGTTCAAAGAAATAGTTAGGGATTGTTAGCGGAAAGTATTAAGAAATACAAGGGATTATTTGCGGTCGTAGCAGAACTGTCTTCTGATTTTTTTGGAGAAGAAGAAATTATTTACCTGGTGAAAATTCTGTTGTGTAAGGAATCTTCTGATAGAAATTTAAATAATATACCGGTCGGTGGGTCTAACAAAATTTAAGGAAAGCTGTGCATTAAAGACTTGAAAGAAAAATCATTTAATCTATGATTTAGTAGTTTTGAGATACCCTTCTAACCTTTTTATTTCAGAGAAGGTTTGAAGTGACCACCGCCGAAGAGAGAGAACCTTGTATGTTGTTAATTACTTGATGCTTTCCAGGTAGGCACAAGTAAACGCCACGAGAACAAGATACTTTATTTTTTGGTAACAGCACAGACCATAAAGTGAGTGATTGTTAAATTATATTTTTGCAACATATAACGTGCGGGTTCTTTCAGATGGCGACTCCTGCCAGGATTATTTAACAATATATGTAACTAATTATTTACATTGAGTTTTAGAATCCAGTGATCGAACTACACAACAGAATATTTTAAGATTCTGCAGTAAGAATTCTTACGACGCGAAAGGCTCCAGCTGAGCGATAAGGGTTCACCGACCTGGAGAGGTGGCAGAAAAAATTGGGCGGATGTCACTGTAGGGTGTGAACTGACGAGTGGCTATACAAACACAAGGGGGTCTGCGACCTTCTTCCACACGCCAAGGAATTTCAAAACAAACAAATAAGCAGGTTCTGTATTTGTGCTACGAAAGTAAAACTGGGAAATATATGCAGGTAATAGTGCTTCGAAAACAAAAATAAAATATTGAAGAGGACTCTAAAGGTACGTTAAAAAATACCAGTGCCGCCTCGTGGCGGGGAAAAGTGCTTCTTTTGGGGGAAATTAATTTGTGTATTGTTTTTGTTTGTTTGTTGCCTCAAATATAATTCATGATGGAAGGTTTGAGTATGCAAGAGATGTTCAAAAAATTAATGGAAAGACACATAGAAGCTACCAAAACTTTGAGTAAAAATTTGAGTCAAAAGATAGATAATCAAGGCGGGGAGTTGAAAGAAAAAATTGAACAGAGTCAAATTGACTGTGAGAACAGGTTTGAAGAATTGAAATTGAATTTTGTGGAATTCCGGTCCGAGCAGGCTGAATGGAAAGTAGATATTGGACAGAAGCTTTCTGAATTTGACGACGATTTTTGTGGTAAATTTGAGGAATTCAAAAATAGTCAAACTATATCTTTGGTGAAGGCTACGGAAAATTTTGAAACTAAACTCAGGGACCATGTTGAAAGGATAGAGAACAACCAAACAGGGTTAGTTTCTAGTTTGGATACTAAGATCGGGGCAATTATGATAGAAGTGGAGGATGTTTTGGAAAAGAAATTGGGAGTTACTAAATCAGGGTTACAAGATGAAATTCAAGAAAGGATTTTGGAGGTAAAGGAAAGTTATAATAATGATAATGAGAGTCTTACCCAAGAGATTGATGAGTGTAAACAAGGGATTCAAGAAATAAGGCAGGATTTGACTTCTGTAGGAACCAATCATGATCAAATGGGACATGAAATTGAAAAGATAAAGGGGAATTTGGCATTTACCAGGAAAACGGTAACTGAGGATATTAAGATTCTAAATAAAGAGTATAAGGAATTGGGGAAAGATTTGGTACAGACTGCCATTAATGTTAACCAAGTAAGTAATGATTTGGCTGATGTAAGGAGGAACATAAAGAATCCTGTTGAAACAGATAAGAGAATTGAAACAGAGGCACAGTACTCTGAAAGTGAATCAGAAGGGGTTAGAGTTGATGTAGTTTCTGATAAGAACACTGAAGTTGAAATACATGTTGTTGCAGTAGAGTCAAAAGTAACTTCTGTAACTGAAATAGTTGAAGGTAGTGTAGTTCTTGGTCAGAATACTAAAAAGACTACTGAAGCACTATCAGGGATAAATTCTGAAATTGAAAGGGAGATTTCTGACGAGGAGAGTGTTGAAAAGATTACCGGGATAGATTCAGAGTCGAATTTTGAAATTGTAGGGGATAATATAAATTCAAGTCAGTTCAATTCTCCAGCCAGTAGTGAAGGGAGTAGACAGAATTTGAAACTTGTTTTCAGGGGGTTGAATACATGTAAATTAATGATGGGGAAAGGGACAAAGTGTTACTACTTGTGTACACCTAATCAGATGTATTTTGATCGGGGTTTTGCTAGGTTAGGAGAGGACGGACCGACTTTTTGTTGCTCGTATTGTGACGGAGGAAGCGAGAAGGTACAGCGGGTAAAATCGATTGTTGACAGAAGTCGACCAGTCGGCCGCTGCGTCAATTGCTCCGCGGAGGAAATGTCCCGCGTAGTATTTGAAATGGGATTTGAGTATTTAAATTCATTTGGTTCTGAAACAATGAAATATTGTAAGGGTTTAGATGACTGTAAAAATGTCATGCTGAATATACGAGCTTTGCAGCTGAATGCCTCAGAACATCACAGTTCATTGTGTGACCACTTGGAGGTCACAATCATTGTAAAGCTTTCTGCATTTCGGGTAAAGGTGAAATGGAAAGCCACAGATATGTCTATCTGTTATTCCAAAATCATTCATCTTGGTTTAGCATGATGATTACCGGGAATTGGTTTAAAATTCTACCAGTTCGCCGAAGAAATTTAATAATGTTCTCTATGAAAAAAATGTATAACATATTTTTTTTAAATTATCAATAAGAATTGTCGTTTTTTGGTGAATGTGAGAGATAATTGGTTATTATAGGATTGATTGAGGACACTTGTAATCGTTTGAAGATCTTGTTTGCAGATGTCAAACGCTAAGGTTTTCTGATGATCCTCAGAGACATAAATAGAAAAATGTTTCTGGAAGTGTGGAAGCGTGATGCATGGATGAGGTAAAAATAGGATGTAATGAGGATTTTTTTTTTTTTTGGTAAAAAGGAGAATTCCCTATGACGTCGAATGACTGATGATTTTGAATTTTCCAATCAAAAATGTAATTTTAAATTTTGATAGGATATTGTAATGGTTTTAGATTACTTCTCATTTGACCAAATGGTATGGTCAGTGAAATATTTACAGTTCAGGGGATATGTATCCCAAAATTATTATGAATTAATTGGTTCTTTTCATTAATAAAGTATTGAGAAGAAGGCTGAAAGATTTTTTTTGTCTATAAATAATTCCAAGTCTTGAAAGCATAAATTAATAAGACTTTGTAACATATTAGATGATACCTTTGGTATTTGAAAATTTTCAAGCAGTAGTAAATCTTGAAATACTATGTACAGTTAATGTAAAAAATTTAAAATGTTTGGAAGGTTATTTAAAGCATAACCTGATATCATTGTTTCATAAACGCTTAGCAACATTGTTTGAGCATGCGTTTTAAATTTATTGAGGGTCTGCGAACCCAAATTTAAAATTTTGAATTTTTTTGGTAAGTGATGGTATTATTACCAGAATTTCTTGAATTTATCAGTAAATTGAAAAGATACAATTATACATTAAGATTGTTTATGTAAGACCACCACCGAAATTTTTTTTTCAGAATATTGAAAACAATATTTTCTTTAATTTTTTCCTCTTTCTAAACTTAATTTTTAACTAAATCACCAAGGTCAATTTAGTAAAAAATTGGAGGGGGCTGTGACGGTTCTAGGGCTTTATAGAGTGTATTCTAAGACATTTGTCCGAGTTTTATTATAAAAATTATGAATTGCGAGCGTGGTGTAATATTAGGATCCACGCGTAGCTACAGGTATTGCGACACAATCCTGGCGTCTTGGTAAGTGTTGCATCAAGAACCAGCGTCAGTATAAAAAGACGAGACGCCACCTAGCGTGGCTTTTTCGTCACCAGTCTTCATCGCAGTCGGACCTTCGGTCCAGAGCAGAGTTTACATTTGTGTGGCAGTGGGTGACTTCTAGGGGTTTGCGGTAACCGTCTGAGTTTGTCTTTTGGTTTTGTTCGGGGAGTAAGTGAGTCGTCTGGTATTTTATTTTTGTTATTCATCGAAAGTGAGGATTTTAGTATAATCACTCAAATTAGGTTTTTTTCGTCGAAACTAGCAAGAGCTAAGTTTACATAAAGTGTGTCAGGTTAGGCAAGCAATAATAATACCAGCGAAATTTCTTATTAGTCGACACTTAGCGGTTGCGCAATTGTTAAAATTTGCAACGTCTATTCCACTGTTTTAAATTCTGTTCCACTTTAGAAGTTGTATATCAGACATCAAGTATTGATTTTATTAATTTATAATTGTGCAACAAGTGTGCAAGAAATTGATAGGAAGTTTAGAAATTTGAAATCGTAAATTTCCAATGTTGTGCAATTGGTGTGATGTTCAAAGAAATAGTTAGGGATTGTTAGCGGAAAGTATTAAGAAATACAAGGGATTATTTGCGGTCGTAGCAGAACTGTCTTCTGATTTTTTTTTTTTGGAGAAGAAGAAATTATTTACCTGGTGAAAATTCTGTTGTGTAAGGAATCTTCTGATAGAAATTTAAATAATATACCGGTCGGTGGGTCTAACAAAATTTAAGGAAAGCTGTGCATTAAAGACTTGAAAGAAAAATCATTTAATCTATGATTTAGTAGTTTTGAGATACCCTTCTAACCTTTTATATATTTCAGAGAAGGTTTGAAGTGACCACCGCCGAAGAGAGAGAACCTTGTATGTTGTTAATTACTTGATGCTTTCCAGGTAGGCACAAGTAAACGCCACGAGAACAAGATACTTTATTTTTTGGTAACAGCACAGACCATAAAGTGAGTGATTGTTAAATTATATTTTTGCAACATATAACGTGCGGGTTCTTTCAGAAGGTCTATGTCCTTAGAGGAGGGATGGGACTGGGGACAAGGAACTGGAAGGAATTCGGTCATGGGCTTCTGAAGGAAGCATCCCGGAATTCGCCTGGAGTGATTTGGGGAAATTCAAATCTGGACATGCGAACCACCGACCTCCAGAATGCAAGGCCAGAGCATTAACCACTCATGCACCACGTTCGGTGCTTTGTAGGAGATTGCGTTCTTGCTGTATCTGTTTTGCGTTTAGTATATATGCTAATTCACTGTTATTTAACAATACAACTCATTTGCTACCATTTTGGCCTAGATACTCTCAAATAATATTTCTACTGAATGAGGAAATAAAACTTGCACTAAATATGGAGAGATACTGTTATGGTTTAGTATTGAGGATCAGTGCGATGGTAGAGCTGTACTTGACGAATGTTATAATATCTGAAGCAATGGTGCTGTGGATACGCGACGATCGCTACAGAATAAGAAGACAGGTCAGTCAGAAATGCAATGAAAACAGTCCGAATCTCGTAACCTGCAGTTTTAAGCGGTTTTCCGAGATCGCGTTGTCCTTCTTTCAACGCCTAAGAAACTGGCCGCTATTCAAGAAGAATATCAGGAATCACACTTGGAGAAGGATTACGCAGTTCACAGACGGATGCTAACGCTGATTGCCGTACCTAAGGCTAAATCAGCCGTAATTATATAGGCACCGACTGTCTGTAAAACTCAATCACAGGTAAACGTGTCTTGTTGTTAAAAATATAACTTTAAGCAACTGACTCATAAAAAATATGTGAAATGTAACATTAGCTTCATGTAATCAGGAGACAGCAGACGCCTGTGTACACCTCCTGTTGGATCCTGTTCTTATTTAATGGAAGTTATTACTGGCGACCGTCAGAGCAATGTGTGTGTGTGTGTTTGTGTGTGTGTTTTTTTTTTTCCTTTTGTAGTGGACGGCCAAGGAATTTTGGGCTATAGTTATTAGAGTTGGGTAAACGTAGATTGCATGTAGCAACGGTTGAAATCAGGGCAGTTACAGCAGAGGTTCAAAACAGTTAAGAGGCTCTGGAATGCAAGCACCCAGGCAGCAGTGACATCAAAGTGGATCAGATAGTCAGCAGAATTAAGCTGTAGTAAGACGTGATGGGTAGGAAGATGGTAGGGAAGGAATTATCACTATTGGCCAGGGTTATTCCCCACTCTGAATTCTATGGAGGGGGAAGTTTGTCAAAACTGGGAGACACGAGCTGAGAGTGGTCGGAATTCTGGTCGCATGGGTTGATTCTGGGTGGTTACAGAAGGAACGTCCTCTGGGCAACTATGGAGTGATGGAGCTATGTAATGATGTAGCGAGACGACCTCAGCAGCCATATTAACAGGTGGGAGAAAACCATTGGATTATGAGTAATGTAGAAGGCCGCACTAGCATAAAGCAATGGGAGTTGTAGTCTATGGGGGAGTATAGGGAGTCATTATTGTACAGAACTGACGTAATAAAGTGTACATATCTTACTGAGAGTGTTATAAATAACAAGTGCTACCACTCGCATGACTGAAGTGTCTTACCCACAAACTATGTGTTCCCTTCTGGAAGTGGCAAGGGGAAAAGAAAAAAAGTTCGCTCGTCCACCACATTTTTTCTTTTTAAATGTTACTATGGAATCTCTTTTTTCCCATTAGACGGTCGAGGAGTATTGAAGCTTTAGACATAATCTACTACAGTTGCAATCTGAATCGTTTCGCTATAGTTAAGTTTTTCTTCTCTGTAGTGTTACTTTTTGAATATGGAAGCATAGTGGTTTCCGTTATTATTTTTATCTGTCCCATTTCCGGAGAATAAATTATGGCAATGATGTAAACAGCCTACCGTATGATTGGTATAGCTATAAGTTTTACGTGTTCTACTTTTCCGGACACAGCTTTCCGGCAGGCCTAACTGTCTACCAGGTATAACGGATTCTAGTCCTAAAACGTAGGGACATTAATTTAAACGAAGGTCGTTATAAAAATCATAGCAAACTTCCGCGTTTTCTTAAAATTCAGTAACATTTTAAAACAATTATAGACGTTTGAAAGTCCAAGGAATGTGTGTTTGAAGGTCAGCCTAAGATGAGGCCACTGTGTAGCAGCTATCGGCAGGCGCAAACCAAGAATTACGTTATCAGAAATCATGTTTTATTAGAGCATAATGTATTAAATGAACGCAGTAATATTCTACATCAGCAGGTGCAGAAAAAACAGTAACACCTTTCGAAGAATTAACTTTGGTTATCGACAGTTCTATAGCAACGAAGGGAAAAGCGTTGAATGCCTCCGGCTGTGTGTGTTTCGCCACAGTTGGTTGCGGGCCTGGCTCATAGTAAGCCATCGCCGAGGCCACGCAGCCGCCGGACGCGGGCATGTATGTAAGGAAGAGCGGCACCCGAACCATCTCAGTATCTGTGGGTCAGCCGACCAGTGCAGATGTCTCCACAGCTGAAGAAGACGGCGGAGCTAGCCGTTGAAATATCATGTTTCCATAACACAATCCGGCGGTACACTCGTGAAGACTACATTGCTGTAACTGTCGTTGAATGGCGTTACTATCTCCTGTTTCTACGCAAATGCTTGATAAATTTTTAGAATGAGTGCATATACATAAACTGATATCCGACGAGCAGGAATGTGTTCTGAACACTTCAAAATCCGAAGGACGTTAACAGGTGTTGCTATTAACGTTTCATCTTTGTAGACGCCATCTGTCGGCAATACTTCACACAGGGTTTCAACTATACATATACTGAGCATAGTGGGTGAGCGGTGCCACCCTGGCCTCACATTCGGGTGAACTCGGGTTCGAATCCGCGTCCGTGCAGCCAGATTTGGGTTTTTCATGGTTACGCCAAATCACTGAAAATGAATGCTGGGATGTTTCCTTTAATGAGGCCATTGCCGAATTCTTTCTCGATCCTTGTCCCCCTTTCCAACCTCTAATTACATCGACATAGACGATGCGTGATGCCATAAGCTAAATAAATAAATAATTGATTTTTAGTGTTGCCACACATTATAAACATGGTTAACATGATTTCCCGAACTACATATCTACAATTTAGAAACTGTATTATGTGTTTTGTGGTTGCAAATTTGAGATATTATTTCAATATCGGTTCGCCAAGCTTTTCGTCCTGATAATAATAGTTTTGTCAGAAAGGACAACCACATAACAGATTTTATGTTAGTTCCTCCGACAGTTTGTGATGATCTTTCCTGTTTGTTACATATTATTGTTGAGCAAGCTGTTGGGCTGAGCGCAATGACACACCGTCCTACAGGAGACGGGGATCTGTGTTCAACGTGAATTCAGAGCCCTACTTGATTAAGGTTTCGGACGGTGATCTGTGATCATTAATGCAAACGCTGACGTGTTTTGCTCATGTCACCTTAAAAATTGCAAATTCCAAGAACAGAATAGCACGACGCGAGACCTATGATGGCATGCTTCCACGCATGGTGATGAAGGTTACTCTACGTGTAAAGGCTGTGCGCGATTATTCTTCTTTGTTTGCAAGCGGGCGCCAGCTGGACAGTGCAGATTTCCCTTGGCAGTCGACCACTACACTCTTTGTAGAGTAGTTTGGCTGATGAACCACATGGAGACGATACTTGTAATGCAATGTTTGGCGGGACTTGTGAGCCAGTAGCGCCAAAATCAACTCTGTTAGCATGTGTTATTGAGTGATTTCATACTGAAGGTAACGATAAGTAAAGTTTTTTCGGAGTCGAGCCAAGTACTTTCACCTATATAGCAACGTTCTGTCATCTTTGTCAGATACAGTTTTACATCGATGTTCTGCCTGTAGAATTGCAGTAAATTGAAATTGGTTGATCTCTACGAGTAGTTGTTGCTCAGACACCTCTTCAGCTTTCTTCTTCGGTACTGATGGCTTCCGCGAATGATAATACTAATTAATTAATACAGATGCTAGGGTTTAACACTACGCTATTTTAACGTCCATTCTGACTTGCCACATATCTTGATCGACGTAATTGCTGTCTAGATAACAGCTCAATGTCCAGTCGAACATTTTGTCAGCGTCCACCTTAATAAAAGTTCTTGTTTATGCACTTAATTACATCTAATATATTAACCATTTAAATAAATTCCGTGAAGTGTATCATGAAATTACTGAGATCTGTTTCCGGGTTCCCTCTGACGATAGTGCCTCGACCATGTTAGTGCAGTACATCGAATGTGTAATTTTGCAGAGTCGATTCTGTCATTTTTCTTGCTTGTAACAATAATGTATGAAACGTACCATAAAAACGCCACGGAAGTTTCATTTTGATTCAATCTTTGTTTAGACACTAATGACAATTATAATGATGTGCCCAAAAGCCCGAACAACATCAGTCAGAACAGCTTCTTCTTCTCCATCGTTTCCCAAAATTAGGAGTTGGCTTGCTTTTGAAGACTTTTACTCATCATTGGTGTGATGAAATTTAGAGCTTTGGTTTAGCGGCCGCATGTCCTTGCTGACACCCACCAATTTGCACCATATGTCAGGTCAAAGTACATACTAATCGAGAGACCTAGCATAGTGGGTGAGTGGTTACATTCTGGCCTCGCATTCGGGTGGACGCCGGTTAGAATCCCCGTCCGGGTATCCAGATTTGGGTTTTTCATGGTTCCCCCAAATCACTCCAAAAGGCCAAGGTCGAATTACTTCCCGTTACTTGCCTCCTCAATCCTTACCCGCCCCTAAAGACCTTGACGTCGACGAGGCGAAAAGCAGTAAGAAAAAAAAAAGCTAATGGAGGAAGCGAAGTGTTACCATCTTTCTGTGAATTTTGTAACTGTGTTCTGTGAGTGATAAATGTGAATATTACCGGCATTCGCCTTGATGACGGGAAAACCACCTAAAACTCAGTCAGGGTGGCCGGTACGTAGTAATGTTAGATACCATCGAAGTATCGATACCTACTTAATTGGGTAGTACTCAAATTGTCTTGCAATACTTACTCATATGAGTACTGAAAAAGTATCGATATTAACTCATATCGATCCTCTTTTTCTAATAATGTCGAAATGTAAGAATATACGTGACATTTTGCTAAATTATTTATTTTATTTGCGTAGTGTAATAAAATCAAATAACATTCAGTAAACATTTTTATTTATTTATTAAAATTATAATAAAGCGCACATTGTAAGCAAACTTTGTACGTTTTGTTTTATCTTTAAATATTTATTTATTATAATTATAACACTTTTAAACAAAGAAGTCCGCTTTTGGGAGATTTATCAAAAAAAAAACAATTTTTCCAAATATTTTGGGGACAGTTTGTTTGTCATTGTTTCGCCTGCCTTACAAAACAAACATTCATTCAGAACAGACATTGCTACAACAATAAGAGACTGTTGTTTGAATTTATACAGACAAGGAAATATAAGTATCATTTCTTCGCATTCTGTAAATGGATTGATTTTTAAAGACGTTACAGTGTTTGACAAGTAGAGAGAGACTTTGTCACGACGGTACGTTTTCTTTTTGTGGTCGTGGGCTGGCTGGCTCTTTGTGATGTCTCCAGAAGTTATATTCCTGTGTAACGCTGGGTTACTAAGATGCTCTGAACCATATCTTTAAGTTTTTGTGTGGGGCTGCGCGGGAGCGACCATTGGCCAGGCATAGCGAAATGCGCGCCAAGTACGACTTTATTACAATGAAATAGGAACCTAAAACAAACTCTTTGAGATTAGATTGTCTGTGCCTATTCTAAGACATATTTTGCTTGATTTTCAATGCTACCAACTTGACATCGCGGGAAATTAATTCGACAGGCGCGCCTGAGTGGTGTAGCAAGGTTCATGCGTTTAGAATTTAACACCGGGTGCGTTTCGATACTTTAGATTGAATACAAGTACTTTCCTTACGATACCGCGTAAGTATCGAAAGAAGTAACTCGAATACGAAAAGTACTGGTATCGAAACAAACTATCGAGTACTTACTCGTATTTACTTGTATCGAATCATCACTACGAGAGCTCGTGCCCGGTACCGTCGGACTTCCCTGCTGCAATGCGCGGTGCCTCAGCGTAATTTCAGATGATATGTTTTACGTAAACTTCGTATATTAAAATATTTGGAAGGTTAACAATATGATAAAAGAAAGTATAGCTCATCTCACACAGAAAAGATTTTTTATCAGCTACGACTGTTAATTACCTGCGCCAACAGGGTGTGGCCAGCACTGATTGTGGAGCTCGTCAGTGCTAATCCTGCAGTTGGTACAGCTGGAATTAGTGTGCAACCAAGGACATAGCTCGTCCCACTGGGCGAACAATTACCAATTAGATACGCATCACCGTCCTTAGCCCCTCATCTGTCTAATCGCCACGGTCGAATCTGCTTTGTCTGGAACAATAGAGTTGTAAAAGGTGTAGGACATACCACTTTGAAATTATCACCAGCGAGTCAGTTCCTCAGCAGGCACTGTAGTGCATTACAGTGAAACAACGATTGTAAATATCAAGGTTTCAAAATATTCGTATTTTGGATGAGCTGTATTCATATTCATGGTTTAATATCACATTGTGGTGCTCTTCTTACGTAACTTTAGCATTTTTTTAAAAGATCCGTCGGCACAAAATCTCTGAGCACCAGAAATAATAGTGGAAAGAAAATAAATATGTGGTTGAGTACAAATAAATTGATACTTACTGTAGAAAAGACGTAATTATGTAGGACCGTTCTAATGCTATAGGCGATGTAGCAGTTTCACAGAAGTGCTGGGTGTATACTTGTATTGTATATGCAGGTAACAACATACACTGGTACCATCTTCAACTTTTCTTTTGAATTTTTCTGCCATATTTTCACTAAGAATAATGTCCACAAAAGTTGATGTGGGATAAAAGACTGGTTTACGAAATAATCCTGTAGATATAGTATAAAAATCCTACAGTGTTTGTTAGTAGAAAATCCTGAACACTTTCGTTTAAATGATGACAAGCATAGCTATAATACTAAGAACGAAGATAATAGCGAAAAGTATCAGTAATTAAAGTAATTTGAATGGAAAGGGTTAGATCCTCTGAAGCTGAAAGTTCTACTACAGGAAATAAAACGTTATCTACGAAACCTTGACAGATTTAAAGACAAACCGGAAAGTTTTGCTTCAGAACCAATTTAAGGTGTTTAAAAATTTACTTCTTGGGATTTGGTAACTGAAAACTACTGATTAAATAATACATGCCTTGAAGTATGGAATGAGTACGCGCCAAATTTATTCAGAAACGATGAAGTGGTGTACGATTTTTAATTTAGAGAAGTATTGTATCAATCTTCGAAAATGTATTCAGATATAATGTGCAATACGGAATGTTGCATGTTTGTAGTTTACACTATAAACCGCGTGCACTTCTTGAATGGTAAGCAACGAACGTGATATTGTAGGTTTCTCGAGAATGAAATGTAGTGTTTAACATACTCAATACTATTCCCTAATCTCCTATCTACTGTAATCCAATATTAATGCTTGCTGTCTGTGGCACTATTTATGAAAAATTTCAGAGATAATCTTAAAACGATATACAGTGCAAAGATTTATATGATTCTTCCCAGAACGTTATCAACTTACATACTCCTTTTCTAAATCTAACGCTTGATATAGTCTGCTTTATTCTGTAAATTCACTTAAATTGTCCACCGAAATAAAGCAAATCAGAGACTATATTTGAAGGGTGAGTGAATTGTTTAGGTGGATTGCTTTTGGTAGACTATACTATTAAAGGAAATGTTCTGACAAATGTACACCAAGATTGAAGTTAATCTGTTTCCAATAGCCTTTAAGTTTGTGGATTTGATGTAACGTTCGACTATGGAATTCGAATCCGAGACAAGGCATTAATTTTCTGTGTTTCCTAAAATCACTCCAGTTGAATATGGTTCTTTAAAAATGCCATATGCAGTTTCCTTCGTTTTCCATAATATTCTCCTGGATCTAATGACGACATCGTAGACGAGGCTAAACTCACAATTTGAAGGGAACGCTCTCCAGTGACGCCCTTGCAGTTTGCTCGGGATTCGGGTCTCTGCTACTGGCGTATTATACACCAGATAGTGGTTTTCAGTCAGTGTAACAGAGTTGTTGTTTTTTTATATTTTTATGTGCTTAACGTCTAACAGCGAGGTCTTTAGAGACGGGAAAGGATGGGGGGCAAGGAATGGGAAGGAAATCGGCCATGACCTTTTTGAATGCAGCAT
>JARYHS010013631.1:54198010-54276202 GCA_031002005.1 Vandiemenella viatica | reverse complement strand
CACAACATGTTAATGAGTACTCACTTTAAAAATTTGTCACTAGACTTGCAAGCTGTCCGTGTGACGGTCTGTATCTAACACCTATATATTCTTTCGACACTAAACGGAACCTAAAATTTCTGCCTTCCCTTACATTTTGTCTTTAGTGGATGTTAAAGGGAATTTCATAACGTCACGTGACAACACTTGGTACTTAAATTAGTTAAAACTAATGAGATAGCATTAATTAATTAGCCATGTGAATTTGTTTGTAAAAAAATGAAAAAAGATCTGAAGGTGATACGTTTACAAAGATACAAGACAATGATTCGTATGTTAATTGCAATAACTTGACTTGTTATCCTATTCCGAAGACCCAGCGTAGCGGCGCACTGGGCCTGAGCTATGCCTTTGTTGCTGTAATCTCCTTTCGCGCGGCTCTAAATTGCCACGTGGGTACCAGCTGGTCGATCACAGAGCACTCTACTCCTGCTATTAAGGTCACGCACCTTCCACCCACACTGCCACGCCGACTCGTTTCTGCTGCTCACTGCACAGAGGTCATCTTCACTAATACATATTGGCAAAACAATATGATACGAAAAGATTCCGTGATCGTTCAAAATTTCTGTTTATATACTGGCTGTTGGATGCGACTTCGTTCACTTGGATATTAATGTACTGACCGATCTCTAAAAAAAATTACTTTAATGTCTGATCATTTGAGCAGATAGATGTTGGAGCCATTTCCTCAATGCAAGATAATTAGTTTTTGTGAATAATTAATATCACGCAAACCAATCGAATTTGTATCTTTTTTATTCTCCATCGATCGCGTTTCACGTCATCTTCAGAAGCACTTCTTTCTGTCGAATTCGTAAAGGCTACATGCAATTATTTTATTTATGCTACATTCTAAATAAAGAAACATTTTACTTCGGTTCTATCTGTTTGTACGTATGTATTGTTCTTTTGGTTGAATTAGGACAACGATAAGCCTTCTTTTGGCTTGAATTTTCTTTTTGGATGTCTACACACCTGTCAAAACTACCAGAACGCTCCTGCATTTATTTGTTTGTACACACTATTCCAGGAGTCATGAAATATGCTGCTAAAAACAGTTTGTTTGTCACCGTTCGGTTAGCCGTAAAAATTTCATGACAAAATATGTTATTTATCTCGAAAAAGTATTATACATAGTTCCTAATGAACATAATATTTCCTTGTCAAATTTCGTCAAGATTGGTAGAGCCATTTAGTCGTTAAAGCGTAGCAAACAAAAAGAGAGACAGAGTTACTTTCGCATTTGTAATATTATTACGTTAGGTACTAGCGTTGACAGAATTCAGAATGAATGGAAAAATTTGAAATTCTAGAACAAGCCCGTAAAACCTCGGTATCCAGATAACCTGATGAATGTCGTAGCTCCCGTAATTATCCATGACGAGTAGTGTAATTACAGGTTCCGAAAATGTCGGAGTGTATGAAACCCAGCATTTCGCGGTCCCTCGAATTAGTTTCCGTGTTGCCGCATTGTCTGTTTCACGCGAGGTTGTTAAGATTAAATTGCCAACCATGTTATTGAGGTATTACGTTACCAAACAGAGGCTCATTAAAACAAGCGTTAGGTACAGGGCACACACCCTAATGCAGGCGTACCAACTTCAAAGCCAGCAACAGGGTCTTTAAACTGCTGGGCGTAGTGTGAAGAGAAACTTTGCCCACTTTTCGACTTCCTCTTGCTTTAGTAAAATTTACGCAAGGGGTTGTGGTAAAAGGAGATTATAGAAACTGTATCCCAACAGTTTGGCTGCCGAATTATCTTTGTAGCGTAAGTGTATTGGCGCGAAAACGGGAGAAAGGCAAAGTTTTCGGCGGGAGCGTTTACTTGGTGAATATTTTTATCCTCACTTCTGAGTTGTTTCAGTATTAAAGGACTGGCTGACCCTTAGTTAAAGTTTCGACGTTGTATCAAACTACAGTATTACATGGTTAGTTGCCTGTCTTATTTACAATTATTTACTTAGGGTCTACGGCTTGTGATGACCAGTTGGCGGACTGCGGGCACGGATCGAGAAGGAAATTGGCCGTAGGCTGTATGAAGGAATCATTCTCACACACTGCATGGAAAAGCGAGTCTTAAATGGTTGAAACAAGAAATACTCCTGTTATTCGTTTTCTGTATCCAATGAAGAATATGATGTTTTAAGAATCGACGTTTTGTTACAGAGATGAATTCGGTGTCTACGCATTCGGAAAGAAGTGTATTCCTTGGCAACGAATAGGATAGCTGTGCGGTATACAAATTAAATAGAATAATTTTTCCATGTGTTTTAAAGAACAATCATATCATTATTATTAAGTGCTTCCCAGAAGACAACATATGCTCATGTTTTCGGTGAATGTGTACAGAATGCCTCGAACGCGAATGATTTTAACTAATTCTTGTTTAGCCAGCAGCTTTAAAGTCGATAGCAGCATAAATTTTCGAGACAAACTTGACGAAAGAGTGTTTGAACTTCGCCGTCTGATCTCATAAAATCAAATTTGATATAGATAATTTTTTTAAAATTCTCTCTTCTTTGTCAGAATGTTTCTCTTTGAGGAAGAACCTAGATGAATTCTGATCATTGACGCTTTTACTGCCGATTTAAAGAAAAGGATAGAAAACGCCTGAACTGTCAGAAAATGAAATTCTAGGTTGATCTGAATCTTAAACATACATAACACTTGATCACTGTTGCATCTTCGTGAACCACATCTGCGAATAATAAATAGAGTAAATAATACACAGCACATAACCCTATCTAACTCAAATCTTGATACACTGTCGTTCACTCTCTATCCATTCAGAATAATGAGTCTAGTTTTCGCTAGTATTTTACGTGCATAGGTTTTATTTTCTGTTTTAATTCATTCAGCTTATTGGAACTTCCGCAGAAACGCTGTTGAAAGTAGCTACTTAATTAGTTTTAAAAATTAGCTTTTCTGATTTCGAAGTGGTGAAAGAAAGAATGATGTTGTGCAAGAAGCTACCGTTAAATCCAAGTTGTCAATATATAACGGGACCTAAATGAAGAAAGGTAAAGCAGGATTTTATGTAACAGGATATGCAAAGATCTTAAGTGGTGATTCTGCATGAAATCATGAATGAAATTTAATGTGCTGCGATACACTTAAATATGTTTGATGATACTAAAAAAACACTAGAATGAAGAAATATTAATGTCACCGATATTTAAAAAAATTGACCTTTGCTTACGATGACTTACAGCTAGCAATGTATTTCTATATGATCCCATGTATTTGTGGGAATGTATTACTAAATTATAAATAGTATGGACAACAGATGACGAATGAGACATTTAACTTAAAATCGCGCAATTGGTCGGACTCAAACTTCTGTATACTGAAGGCAGCTCGATATCGTGTACATTGCCACGGTGGGCGTCGGTTAAGATGTAACGTATAAAACCTGCGTTCAAAGAAGCTTAGTCATACCTAAAGAATAGTGTGATTTTAATCATGACGAGAACGTAGTATATAATATACGAATACTAGTTGTGAGCAAGAAGAAGCCTTTTGTAGTCTAAGAATGAGCAGGCATTCTGATTTGCAGTCTTCTTGTAAGCATCAAAGCTGTAAGCACCACTCACTTGTGAATACCATGGACTCGTGTTTGCTATCGCCATGTATTCAGAGTCTCTCCTTATCCTTGTCAGAGCTACATGCTCTATCCAATCTAGCCAAGTTAACTAACGTAAGAATGAAATAGTATTACTACGTACAGCTATTCCATAAACAATGTTAAAGTATTTTGGTTGATCTTGTTTCTTGGTCATACATATATTGGTCTACCTTAAACAAGGGTTAACGGAGACATCAATTCAAGGGAATAGGTTACCCGTGCAATAGGATAATTTCTTCCGACTCTTATGAACGATTCACTACATTTGGCGTAAAGAAAAGTCATGGTGCTCTTACGGTGCGAGGCGTTCGGGGAGGTAAGGATCCGTATTCCCATTCCAACCTCCGGCATAAGGAACGAGGTGTAGTGATGAGCACCACCAACCGGCCGTTATTTTCCTTCCCGCTGGTTTAGAAGGTCTATGGAACCATTCCTGACGTTAAGCTTTGATTAATTTTTTTTTAGTTTCATCGGCGATATAAGTAGTAGGTGTTACGTTATCTCAATAAATGGTACTTTCTCTAAAATACACAATTTCTTGCGTCGGACTAAGCAAAGTTTCGAAAAGGTAAATCAAATGCGCGTAAATTCACTTTGCGGAATAACCTGAATCCGTCTCTGTATCGCTGGTTACCTTTGAGGTGAGCAGTTGTCATCTGTTATTTGCTTGTGCTTTGTACGTTGAATCTATAAATCACCAATAAATTTATTTATATTTTTTACCGAGCATGGCGGGTGAGTGGTAATGTTCTGGCGTCGTATCCGGGAGGACGCGGATTAGAATTCCCGTCCGCGCACCCATGGTTTCCCCAAATCACGCCAAGTGAATGCCAGGATGCTTCTTTCAGAAGGAATTGCTTCCCGTTCCTTGTCCCCAATCCCATCCCTCCTTTAATCACCTCGACGTCGACGGGGCGTAAAGCTATGAGAAAAAAATATTTCTATTTCTGTGTAGTTATAGGCTCTGATTAAAGTTCTGTCAATCTGTTGATAGATTTCCCATGCAACTGGATCGTTTCTTCTGATCGACGTGAATGATTCCGGTATAAAGTAAATTTTCTATTGCACGAAGCATTCAGGGAGATAAGACACTGTGTTCGTATTTCAATCTTCGCCATTAGTAAAACTCTTCATTTAAGTCGTTTTGTTGTTAACTTGCTAGAGATTATTTTAGCTAATATCTAAAGAGACGATCAGTAAGTTGAAAAAATGGACGGAATATAAGTAACTGTTTTCTAAGTGTATAATCTTCATAGTCGTCACGAAATTTGATATATAACTCTTTGTAATTTGTTGCCAACATCGATGGACGAAATGTTTAGGATTTTTATGATTATTTTACTATAGTTTTTTAATACTTTCGCGTGAGTCCATAACTCAATTATTTAGACAAAGTTTTTACTGTTACTGACACAAATGATGAACTCGTAAGTCGATGACACTATATAACACGTCGCCGTTGTCTCGAAACGGCATACCTACCACATTTTTGTTTGTTTTGTTTTACTTGTAACGCTTTTGAGCTCAGCTTTGTGCTGTGTAAATAAGTATTCACTCTTCGTAGAAACAACAAATTATAAGTACTTGCTCAGAAGTACTTGCTCACTCTTAAGCAATTAGATATCCGAAACCATTAGAGTTATGACCCTTCTTTCTTATATGGAACAACAGCAATAATATAAAAATACATATTATTGTCGTGGGTTAAAGAAAACCGTACTTAGTTATTGAACCTGAATTTTTGCAAAGCAATTAATAGTTAAAAGAATATTTTAGCGAGTTTCGTATATTCATGTTTTGCTCACACTGAATCGGTTGAAGAGTTAGGTCGTGCGTCTGTGCCAGTGCTGTTAATTTGTTATCTTCAATGTTTCCTCCGATTAAGCCGTCCTGCTATAAGTAATTTTATCCCTATCTTTTAACTCTTCATTTTTAATTATTTTTTTCTAGACATTTTCTAGTTGGACGTGTTTGTGTCTCTTGTCACTGTTTTCCCCTGACGTGAAATTAATTAATTACGAACTGTATTTTCAATATCTCATTGAGATGATATTATTGTTTTTTTATGGATTTATGTCCTGTCGACATCAGCGTCATTAGAGATGGAATAGGACTGAGAATAGGACCTGGAAAGATTTCGACCTATTGAAGGAAACATCCCGGCATTCGTCAGGAGTGATTTCGGGCAACACTGCAAAACTGAAATCTTGGTGGTCATACGGGGATTTGAGCCCACGTCGTGCCGACCGCCAGGCCAGATACTTATCGGCCACTAAGCATGCTCGGTATACGGTGTACCTCGCTGGCTGAAACTGTCGTAGTATTTGTGTTGTCGGCGTGGCGTGTGAGGTACGCCTATGGCCGGCCAGGGCGCCACTGGTGGTCGTAAACAAGGGGTCTGGTCCCCAGGGCAGCCAGCCTGCAGGACATACTGCCCGCAGCACACGGCAGCTACGCTGCAACAACTGGCTTACACACACTCAGATTTACTGCCCGCGTCTACGCCCGTTAATTCGTGCACTACAACACGTCATTCTAAGAGCTCAGATCTGCCTTTTCGTCCGATAATTTCCCGCTTTTCCTCAGGGACCGCTTTTATTCAACGGTTGCAGGAGCAGCAGCTTACGGAAAACAAAACCCCTGTCGAGTACCTGCGGATTGAGTCTGGGTCCGTTGCACTCGTACAAACGTCATGATGCTCCGTGGTTCGAATTTGACGTTAATCCGACTGTCCTGTCATGGGAAGTGTGATGAAACCATGTCACCAGGGAGCAAGACCACCACCGAGCGTGGTAGATCAACGGTTAACGTTCTGGCCTCGCTTCCGGGAGGACGTAAGTTCATATCCCCGTCCAGGCATCCAGATTTGGGTTTTCCATGGTTTCCCCAAATCACTCGAGGTGAATCCCGGGATGCTTCCTTCAAAAGACCCTGGCCGAATTCCTTCCCCAGTCTGATCCGTGCGGGTCTGCCACTCGGGAGGACGCAGGATCAACCCCAGGTGCGGCCGTCCAGATTTCAATTTTCAATAGTACTTCAGAAATCACTCCAGTGAATACTAGGTTAGATCTTTGCTCCCAGTATACTCCCGTCTAATAAATTCGATCCTCGACGTTAACGAGCACTACTAATCAACAAAATTTTATAATAGAACCACATTAATTTATTTTACCTTCCCGATCATTCTAGGAGGCATTTTAACGTGAACTGCAAAATTGGTAGGTTTCTGAAGAGAACAAACTTTTCTGTTAGTGCCAAGCTTGCTGGACGAAAGGTACTCTGCGATCCAGGAAGACGCGAGTTTAAATCTCAATCCAGCTTTCCTGATTCCGGTTTTCCATGGTTTCCTGAAGTCAATGAAGGCGCATACCGGGATGGTTCCTTCAAAAGGTCACGGCTGAATTTATTACCGTTCCTTGTTCTCCAAATCCTTTTCCGACTCTAATGATCTGCGTGTCGATGAGGCATAAAGCCACAAGGATTAAACTTTTATTAAGTTTCAGGATCAAATAAAACAAATTAGATATATTCAAAATGGCAGTATATTTTGGTATCGTTGGAAAGAAACTTAACACTAAAAGCTTAGAAAATCTGAGGAAAATGGCCATAACATCAGATTAATGTTTTAAAAATTCAGTAGCGCTATTTTGACCTAAACTCATATAAAATAGAAATAAAGAAACTGCGGTAATTATTGCGACTTAACGGTAATAGATATTCACTGTAATGTAATTATCAAATCAGATGGCTTCGTACTCGTATAAAAACGAGTGTTGCAAACGAAACTGGTAACGTTGTTGATTAAGTCTGCAACACAGAAATTGAATAATCAGGACAATAAAAAAATTTTAAACAAAGAATTTCAATTTGTATTTGAAGAAAAACTTATAAATGGTTAGACAATAAGGAGTGTCTCCATATAGTTTTAGTGACATGTAATACTGTAGTAATCCTGTAGTAATTCCATCTATCGGGATTATAATCGCATAACATCCGGGGATTGAGTGAAGTGAAACTGATGATTTTGGTAATGGCACATTACAACAATACGAGAAAAAAAAAACTATGCAGTATAGAGATGAAAATGAGAATGAATAAAATAACAGGCTACAGAATATCGTGGCGTGCTTTTGGCATCTATTAGTGATCTGAATGACAGTTATTCAACAAACGATTATAAAAATACAGTCGGTATTCATGGAAATAACTGTCTGAATAATTCAGCTGCCTACACAAATGGTCGAGTGTGCGGGTAACAGAAAAAATTACAAGTAACACCGTATTATATCGTGAATATTGGACACGCAAGAGAATCATGTAGCATAACGTAAAGCAGTAGCAGTAGTAACTAACCTGTGCATAACAAAACTGAATAACGAGATAAAACCTATGTGAATAAAATGTAAGTGCAGGAATAAACACTAAAACCAAGGAAGGATAGAGCACAGAAAAATATAAAAATTATGTTGAGAAACATTCGAGCAAAATAATGTTACACCTCAGACTTTCGGAAGCCGTGAAAATGTAATATCACACGTGTGGCCTTTTTCAGTTTAGCTCCTTAAACAATGGGGGATACCATTTAATAAGTTATGGTTAAAAATAGTAAAATGCCAATGATTGAACCTGCGGGAAATGATTCACCTTTTCACAATTCAAGGCAAGAGTCTTTCTGATTAGGAGTAAAGTGTGTCCGGTACTGATGTAGAAATGGTTGAAGTTGAAACAAACAAACAAAATGATATCTCTTCTGTCATATTAATTAAGACATACACCAATAAACAAATTAATAAATTATTGTTAAAATAAATTTTATTTTCGGTAATTGATAAAAACAAAGCATAAAACTGGAGCTCTCTGAATTTGCTGAAAGAAAAAGTGTTCGAAGTTTTGTCGTCTCACTGTTAAATTACTAAAATTAAGGTAAATGAGAGTTTATTTATAGTGTATATTTTGCACCATTTTTTATATTAACAGTAAAAAATTCCTGGTTTCAACTTACAGCAGTACAGTTTTGTTTTCTTGCAATTAATTTAGTGGGAATAAATATTTTTATATCAAACAAAATGTAATGTTTGTAAAAAATATATCGTTATTGGTCGCGAGTGTAAGACATAAATATCTTCACATTCTTTATGAAAATAAACTCAGTTGAGCTAGATGATTGAGGAGGTAGTAGACCTTACTTCACTGAGTTGGTAACGAGGGCACTTGTCAATGAATTAAAGGAACTTTGGTAAGCGCATTGCTTTAATGAGGTGGGATAGTATAGCCCGGCGTTTCTCTTCCTTTTTTACCGAGGAGCTGTCAAATATCAAAAATAATTCTGCTGGCAAATTCTTTTTGAGTCTACTTTATCTACCTATGTAAATATTATTAACATTTGGTACATATTGTAGTGAGCCATTCTAACATATCAAATGTAAAAACATGTTATGAATACACACGGAAGCACAGTTTTGTAAACGGATGTGAACTATTAAATGTGAATTTTATATTAACCAGGCTCTTAATGTCTATTAAAAAAATGAATAATAATGTTACTTTGGGCTGGATGCTACACTGTGACCGCTCTTTTTACCAGCCCCTCGGCACGTACGATGGTCGCTTCAACTTAAGAGATCCTCAGAAAATGGTAACTAAAGTAATTTATAAAGAAACGCCGCTCTCTTTCATGCCGAATGGTAATATATTTGGTAAATGGAGTACTCTAGTAACAATGTAGTCATACCCTCATATCCTTGAAATAGGCTACCATTTTCACTGGACGTTGAAATATTCGCTTATACCGCTACAGCTTCTATTTGTTATGAGAATTGATACGAATTTTTATCAGCTTATACTTACTTATAGCCCCATATAGTTCGAGTCCGGTATCAATTTTATGCGAAAAGTTTTTAGTAATTTATTTATTTATATGACATCTTTAATCCAATTTAATCTAGTTCAGTTTAATTCTGTCTGTGGAACACCTGTGCCATATTCGCGGACGTCAGATAGTCCGCGTAGCACAGGTTGAGGCACACTGGTACGGATCCAGTATCAAATACAGTAGTTACTGGGATTGCAAAGGAGGAGAGCTAATCTTGTTTACGTAATTAATATAACGGTCAGCAGAGATAACGAGGATGGTCTCTTTCAAGACTAGGACGCCAGATGTGTGAGATTCGCGTAGGCATAGATCTCCCGTACTTCACTTGTCTTACGACACTATGGAGCAGGTGACTAAATGAGTGGCTGGAACTTATAATGATTAGCTGTGAATTAATTTTGTCGAAACCTGACGTCAACCTGTTATTCGGAGCCATTGAGAATGTTTCGTTGAAGACAGAATATCTCTTCAAGACAAAATTTCCCCGTTTCTTCCGCTAACCATATATCAAGCTGGTTACACAGCTCTGTGGCTGGGGATGGGGGGGAGTATAGGTCGAATTTTCCCGAAACTGGCTGTCTCTCCACCATTACAGTTCAATGGCTCCACGCCGCAATAGTCTCCATTTTCAGCCTAAGGTCTGAGTTTGTGATTTAGCTACAATATTTTATTTTTATTACACACAATAATTTTTAATATACTTTCGAATGTAATCAAAACACCTGGCAACGCCCAAACTGCTGTAAAAGCTGAATGATATTTACTTTTACATTAGCGTTAGAAATGAATAAATACCAGAACTCAGAATATAAAAGAACAAATATCACTCACTCTGGTCCGTGCTGTTAGTGTGATTAACTAAGAGTAATACAAAGATTATGTTAAAATATGATATACCGGTACTTGTTTACATTTGATTTCGTTCACTAATTACTTGGACCATTAAATGAGGTTCATTTAAACATCATTAATTTTAAACACTGAACTGTCAGAGGATTATCTGTACCACATCGACCGCGTAACGACTCCTCTGTTAATACGAAGTAGTCTCCGATATGGGACAGTTGTACACGTGTTAAATTTCATGAAGCTGATAATAATCATTCAGTTATCAGTTCTGTGGTGCGAGTAGTCGACGGTCTTATTAACTAGTGTCAAATTCTTATTCAGTAACGCTATTTCATAATAAACGAAACAGCATAATTATCATTCGACTAAAAGTATTAGTTGTTCTCGGTGAAGAGGAAAAATGTTGAGGGATCAACGTCTTTCAATTTCGATATGTTTCAAAACGAGGCTAGTGTATTTCCTTTTATAAAAAAAGCAAGCAGTATAGCAAATATTGCTTTGCAAGGGTAAGTTAGGTTATGATATGAAGCTTCTGATGGTGCAAAACACTCGCCCTACATACGAAGCGACGGAGCGATGCGCTGAGGAATTTAATAAAGAGTCTATCAGCATCGCGACCTTGATCCAGATCATGATCAGCATTCTATAACACACTGATAAGCTGCATATAAAGGCATTCTTCATTCCAGGAACGGGCTTTCTGTTTATGATCGTCTTCTACACTGCCTGCAGATCCAAGTGTAGAAAGAACGGGAAGTGTTAACAAATATTAAGTTGTAAATAAGGAAACACTATAAATTTAAATATTTCTAAGGACTCAAAGAAAACAAAGACGGGGATAAATTTGTGGACTTCGTCTCATAACATATCAAGGAAGATGGTTGTCTGAAAGAAAGATAACGTTCTGTATGAGAAATAACAACATATGTGTAATTTCGATTTCCTGTTTCCTGTACAAACCCTGTACTTTTTAGTCTAATAGAATAACCAGTCCTCACCTGCGATACATTGGAAACTCAGATAATCTCCGTCATTAAGTAACTGAAGAAACCTCAAACATTTACTGATGAATGAATATTTATATACTAGACAAGTATTCCCAGGTATACAGCAAAATTCTGCACAATTTTTTTCTGAGTCTATCTCTAAGTGATGGTGATCGACGTATTTCAGCAAACAACCAGTTACAGATGCTGTCAGTTTGTTGCAGCACACAGATGACTATCACCTGAAGATAACCGTAAATTGTGTGGTCTAAACGCTGTATTTAGGGTTCCAAGTTAAATGGTACATCTGCGAATCACCGAGAAAGTCTCCGCTCTCACAAATATTTAAATTACTTTTAAAAATGCGATAGATAAAAACTTAGAAGTACAGAAAGCACAACTGTTACCAAATTAAAATACTCCAGTGATGCTGACTATCGTTGGAAGACAGGTTTAGACATTCAGCTGGTCAAACATCTTCATAAAGCAAATACATGTCTCAGAAACATGATATCATCATCATCCACAAATCACAGCCATTGGCTGGGTCTGCTTCGAGCACAAACAACTTAATTTTTATCTGTCGACCCACCAATTCTTCTTAATTATCTTAATACAGCCCTCTTCTCTTCTTTGCACACATCCGTGCTTCTTCCAGCCGTATATCTCTCGACTTTCCTCTAGAAGTTTACACAGTATCTTCATTTCGTGTACCTTTCTTGTATTTTATCTTCCTCAACCATTTCAGGCATGCCTTATCTTATCATCTCTCTTGCAACGGCTCCTCTTTCTCTGCGTCTTTGAATATCTCATTACTTAGATTGTCCATTCTTGTTACCCCTATTACGCTCCTGGGAAATATCATTTCACTTGCTTGTATCTCGTTAATATACCGTTTCTCCAGACTTCGCCTTAATACGTGAAGTCGGGAAAATAACATGCCTGATAAATTATTCCTTTCCTTCTCTATGTAAATTCTTTACCTCAAGCGAGGCTTCTGCCAAATACTGTAACTCATAGATGCAAATTTTACGTCACTCGCTGATGGATGTTAACTATTAGTTTGTTTTCACTAGTATCGATCGTTCATTATAATATTATTCATCCGAACGGAATTTAAGCATTTAATGAACTACTGTGTGGAGAAGGTGTAACAATGAGAAAATTACACTTCGATAAGTGACACTAATTGGGTATTTGACTACTTCTTGAAAATTGTTTTAAATTTTTTATTGGACACGTTAATCTCAGAGTAATTTTTACTTTCGCCAAAAACTGATTATTTTGCGAAAAATTCAAAGTTAAAATTTACAATATTTAAATGCCCGCCAAAACGCTCCTTCTCTGCCTGGCACGGGCAACGATACTCGTGACGTCACACGTCTGTAAAAGGTGTGGCTGCGAATGGAGCGTTTCCTATTATCCAAGTTTTCAACTATTTTTATTGTTTATTGCTGGTTATTTCTTGTTATTAATGAACATTAATTTTGAATACAAAATCGAGAAAAATTTGTAAAAGCCTTCAGTGGAAAAATATTGAAAATAGACGCCTTGTTTGTGGGGCTAGAAACCTCTTGACTTTTATTCTGTGGTGCTTTAAAAATGTAACAACTTCAATTCGATATTGTGATAAAGTCACTTATGATTTTTTGTGAAGCTCATTTACACCACAATTTCGTAGAGTTAAATGTAATACATTGTTTAATACAGGTGCTAGTCTCAATCCTATTCCATCTCTAATGACACTGATGTCAACAGTACGTAAAGCCATAAAAAAACAATAATATAATCTCAATGAGACATTGAAAATACAGTTCGTAATTAATTAATTTCACGTCAGGGGAAAACAGTGACAAGAGACAAAAACACATTCGACTAGAAAACTTGTAGAAAACAAATAATTAAAAATGAATTCCATCACTGCTTTTCTTTATATTAATAGTAAACACTTCACAGTTTCTTCGTGTGAGATGATGTGAAACGAGGTAGGTAAATGAATAAGCAAACAAATTCAGATTTGTTGATAAAAAATTATCATTTATCTATAATCTTTTATATGCAGTTAAGAAAAATAGACTACAACATCCAGTTGTTCCGAGCTCGATGAGTGAACGGTTAACGCTCTGGCCTCGCATTCGACAGGTGTGATATTTTCTAAATCAAGAGGAACAAAAGTCAATTTTGACAACAGTCTACGCAGGCAAAATAGTTATTTATATTCAAAGTAGATAAACCATATTACTCGGAACAAAGGTTTATTTTACACGAATTCGCGCCTAACAATAGAAAAAGTAGTTTGAAGAATAGGTTTCCTGTGATCAAGTGCTCCAGTCGGCTGCGCCATTCGACTGAGCTTGGTCGATGATTACGCTGTGTTTCTGCGCTCTAATAGTGATTTGTTTGTTGTTATTGCTTTTAGCGAGTCTTACGCATGATTTTTCCGTAATAAATTTTTAAACTTAATCATTAGCGTCATTAAAACAGAGCGAGATTATTTTCAATTAAAAAAACTACTGATCCAATTCCATGTTGAGTTTTAGTTCATTATGCCACATTATACCGATCTCTTAATATATTTATTTGAAAGAGCTGCTTATTAGCTACAGGCACTACCTTCATTTTTTTACGCATGTTTGCGACACCCATACAACTTTTCTTTATTTTCAGCATGACTGCTCAAATTTCGCGTACAGAAGTTTTCGACGTATGGTTTGCTAACGCAAAGAAATCAATCTGTAACTTTCAATTTAAACATAAATGATTCTCAAATTGAAGCTGTTAAATTTTTAAGCTCAGCAGAATAAAAGTCAGTGTTTTTTTTTCTATAGCCCCACAAATAAGGCGTCTATTTTCGATATTTTTCCTATGTAGGCTTTTAGAGATTGTTCCCGATTTTGTATTCTAAATAAAATTTCATTATTAACAAGAAATGACCAGCAACAAACAATAAAAATAGTTGAAAACTTGGATAGTAGGAAACGCTCCATTCCCAGCCTCAGCGTTTACAGACGTGTGACGTCACTCAAGCGACCTCAATCCTAGAACGTTTTCTGTCACGTGGCAAGAGGTCAGAAAAGACTATTTTGTATTTAATAAAAATAATCCACTTTTCAAAATTTAAAAAATTAGCTTCCTGAAGCATTAATCTACGAGAATGACTACAATTTATAATATTTCTTTAATACTGTCAAATAGCCTATTCACGTTCAATTTACATTGCCGAGACTGGTGTGCAAGCGGTTAAGGCTCGACCCTATGACTCTGTAAGAAAAAGATTCGAATCCTTGCTCCACCATCCACGTTTCGGTTTTTCCATTCCAGGTGAATGACGAGGTGGTTCCCTAAAAAGGCCATCGCCAATTTCCTTTTTGCTCTTTGGATCTATTCCTCCCTCTTCTCTTATGTTCCCGAAGTTGAATAGCGCTGAAACCGTAAGAAAAAAAATTGCTTGTGAATGAAATCATTGCTACGTCTTCGATCTCGTGTTCTCGGTATGTGGGTCGAGGAAAGTTCCTATCTAGCGATCAGATTGTAAGGACTGAAATACCCGAGTAGTGTGGACAGAATACGTTAGTTGTGGTACTGCAGAAACATCTTCCAGTGAAGGAGTAAACCAACTTCACCCCTACAGAAAATACGTTTTTATTTTTTAAAGCCGATGACCTGCCGTTTAGTGACACACAGTACAGCGCGGTAGATGTAAGGAAGAGTTTCAATTAGCACAGAAGATAATGTGGTCTTGTGTTAGTTCACTTTTTGGATAACCAGTGGTTTTGAAACCGAGCGTTGCGGGTGAGATGTAACGCTGTGGTCTCGCATTCAGGAGGACGCGGGTTGGAATTCCCGTCCGGTCGCACCGATAGCGGTTTTCCACGGTTTCCCTGAATCACTGCAGTTTAATACCAAGATGGTTTCTTCAAAATTCCATGATCGAAATATTTTCTGTTACTGTTTACCAACTGTAATGACCTCAACGTCGATGAGGCGTAAAGCCAGAAAAATAAATGGTCTTGACGATAGATACCAAACTTCAGAAACGCAAGTTACATCTGAGTGTGTCGTTTTTTTGGACTGCAGTTTCGACTAGATCTGGGGTGGCAATAAGTTGAAATTTTCATTAACATAGCAAGTAAACCCCTTGCCCGCGAAGTTGTCCGATTTCCTATAAAGCACCATCCAATTAAAACTATAAGATGTTGCCCGTACCGATATCTCTTAACGTGAATTCCACCCACATCAGGAATCTATTAATGATGTTAGCCTATAGATGGTTGTTGGTAAAACGTGCGCGAAAGCTCTGTGCTGCGTAGTAAGAACTGTGTGTAACATTTTCAAATGTAAGATGTTGAAAGACTGTGGAAGACAAGTCGCAAATAACAAAAAACATTCCGGATTGCAAAATGGAAAACTATTTTTGAATTTTCGGGATCAAAATCTTTGAATATTTTCTATCTACGTCTACATTATTTTTTTTAGAGGTTTATAATTTCGTATTACAGCTCAAAATAAAGACAAAAGAAATGAGAAACCTTTAAATTCCTTCACAACCTTACCGAACCTACCGGGGAGTATTTTTGGGATAGATAGACGTTTCTCTGTGTGTTTGGGAGGCACCTTCCATCGACTAATGTGAGCCACGGGATCAAAGAGACCGCCGCCCCCCAACGGCCAATATCAAAGGGGAGACCGCAACAGGCGGCGGGTCGTACAGGACGAATCACTGGGTGCGCATCTCTTTAATATTAAAGCGTTCCGCAGTTCATCTTCTCTCAACTGCTACTGTTTTTAATAGCCTCAGAAGTATCGTTCAAACGTCATCAGTATGTGCTTTCATGTGTGTAACTGCATAGATCTGCTTTCTCCCAGCAGTATCGAGAGGATAAAATACCGATGTGGCATTAAGGTCTGTAACCGATTCCTTGCTTCACCCAACTAACCCTGTCTGCCCATTACTTCTTCTCTTAAATATCCGGGTTCCTGACTTGTTAATTGAATCAAACCATTCTCAGTCTGCTCAATCAACCATTCCATTAAAAAGGTCTTTATATTGAAGGGATCATGATGCCGTCTCACATAAATATACAACCATTAGTACTTACCCTAATTGATACAACTCCTTTAGATCTCTCGTTTACTCGTTTTCCATTCGTTACATTATATAATTATACAAATTATTTGATTCAGGATACTGTTCTCTTATATGACTCACCATACGATTTATACAATTTCATAGGTCAGCATCATATTACAGCCTTGAATATCTTAAGATTTGATGTTCTGACAACAGTTTTTAGTTCTACATTGCACAACGGGAAAATCTGAACCTGACGTTATATCCTGTTGTCTGTCTAGAGTTATTTCGTGGATGCGGATTTGTAAAACCTTGTGGATGTCTTACATGTGATATGTTTCGAGTAAAGAATGTTGTTATTACTGATCACGGGTATGAAAGATATAATATTTCTAAACAAGGTGCAGTCCCTTGAAGCCTGCTGTTCCAAAAGAAACCAACTGGCCTCGCTGTTTAGCGTCCCTATATAAGAAACAAACACCTATGTCAGGTGTTCTCGCTAAATACGCGCTATGGAGAGGTTTGCGAACGAGAAGGGGCTCTCAGGACATTATAAGCTAACGTAAACTTATACACCTACCATTTTTATTCATGTACCATGTACTGGAAAACTATAGTAGTTTTTTTTTAAAAAAAAAAATGCATTCGGCCTTGTTAGCCATTCAGCCAGCTCAATGTGTTTTTTTTTTTGTTTTACAATGTATAGATTTCATCCAAGTGTGATTGTTTTATTTCTTTTGTAAGGACGACACAAGACGAACACAACACTTAATTAAAACCACCCATGCCCTCGGCCGGACTCGAACCGGCGACCCCTGCAACGCGAAGCAAGCAAGCTACCCCTACGCTGCCGGGGTCGGCGGAAAACTACAATATCTTCATCCAGAATTCTGCAAATGTAATTGTGTTGTCACTGGCGGTAGTTGAGTCTTCCTATATCCACCCAGTTTACATATTCCGACAGAGAAGGAAGCGATTTTTTTTTTTTTTTTTTTTTTTTTTTTATGGCTTTTGGCAGCTGAGGCCATACAGCCAGCTCAATGTGTTATATTAAAGCTTCCAGTAAATCAGTTAAATCCAGTGTTTTATATAGTCTTCAAAGTGCGGACGCCACAGGACGGACAGGACACACACACACAATACTTAACATCCATGCCCGCGGCCGGATTCGAACCGGCGACCTTCGGCACGTGGAGCTAGCACTCTAGCCCCTACGCTACCGAGGCCGGCGAAAAAGGAAGCGATTGTATTTCCCGCACTCACTGTTGTCAATGTAGCTTTTGCCTTATTTCACCACGTTTCTTGTGTACTTCGAGAGCCTTAGCTGTTCGAGATTCTCCAGTAAGTATGTGGTATATGACGGCCATTTATTTGTGTGTCTGGCGGTTGAAAGCTGGCAGCGTGAAACACCTTATTAGTCTGCAAATTAAATTGATCGGATTCCAGAACGGGACTGCAGTTGTCTATTACATCCAAGATAAAATGTTCCTAGATATGAGACGATCATTGCTTTCACCTTTGTGGTCCGTGAAGGGCGGGTATAGTCATCAGGTCGGCTCAGACTGCTTTTCAAATGGGAGAATCTGGGGGTCCGAAATGTAAAGCAGTGGGGGAGCAGCCTACAGGGCGGACTGCGGCGCTATTGATTACAGTGGGAGGCCAGCTCGCTACACCTGCTGGACGCACAGTGGCCGCTGAGCCGACGGGTCTGCTAAGCGGAGCGGGGCGGAAGGCAAGCTACTCTGACTACCCCAAACATTGCAAGGGGGCTTCAGGGACCGGAGAAAACGTTCGCATTCGGTTAGCTGGATGAAGTTCTAACGTAGCAGTAACCTTTCCCAATCTTTAATCGCTTTTTTCATTGAAACAAAATCCTATAACACAGTAGCTGGTTTAAATTTAGTAATCGACCACATAATTTCGTGTAACTGCAGTGCAGTCTGGCACCAGCAATCTGGAGCGCCGAGATTCACAAAAGAGTGCTTACAATAAAACAGGGAAATCATAACGCAAAGTCAAACCGCTTCAATCATCTTTGTTACTAAATGATATTACTGAAATATCTGTGCTCTTTTTTTAATATATAAAAATCTAGCTTAGTCCACAACCCGAAGGTTGTCTGGATCCTTCAGAAGAAGGCATACTGATCCATTGTGCTAGAGATAGGACGACCAGTTCCTTTCCTTTTTTTTTTTTTTTTTTTTTTTTGTAACAGTTTAACGTCCCTTTTTAACAACGTGGTCTTTAGAGACGGGAAAGGATGGGGGCAAGGAATGGGAAGGAATTCGGCCATGGTCTTTTTGAAGGAAGCATCCCGGCATTCACCTGGGGTGATTTGGGGAAACCATGGAAAACCCAAATCTGGATGCCCGGACGGGGATTCGAACCGCCGTCCTCCCGAATGCGAGGCCAGAACGCTATCCGTTACACCACCACGCTCGGTAGTTCCTTTCCTCTGGGACCTACAGTTTAATGTGGATTCCGAACCACGGAACGTCCTGGCAGAGCTCATATGGTCAAACACATCTCTGACAGATTCCTGGTCACACCGCGGTGTGAAACTGAAGCTGGACATCGAACTTTAAAAGCGAGAGTCTTTGAGCTACCAGACTGCTCTTTTACTACATACAATCACAACATACTCAAGCATGTAATGATTTTATAAGAACTAGAAAAGTGTTCTCTTCACATGTTGAAAAGAAAATTGAAATTTATCTCAGTTGTCAAAAACTGATATACATAGTCGTCAAGACGATGTGGAAGAATTTTCTTTCCTCCTTTTCACTAGAACTATCGTTTAGTTTTTTTCTTGTATTTATAAGAAGTTTATACGAATCTCTAAAGATCTTAAGAAGTGGAGTGAAAAATATTTTCACGTTTTTTACTTGTTTAAAGATGAACCTGTACCGTATTTCCAGGGAGTACTAAGAAATTTCGACTAGAAATATAATGGTCAAAGATTTGTAGCAGCTTAGTAGAAAATATGAAACTAGTAACATGATAATTTAGAACATAACTATTTGTTGCAACATCTTCTTTATGAAATGAAAGGTATTCAGAAAGTATTGGAAGGCAGTTGATGAAGAAAATGGTAGCAAATTAGGTAATTTGGTAGATAGGAGATTTACCGTTGAAATCGGAAAATATGACAAAGAATTTAGGTGGAAAAAGAAACAGTGGAGAAGTAAGAAATGTATTAAATGTTTTGATGGCTTAACTTCTTTTCTACGGCCTATAGTTTCAATTACTTTTAAATTGGTTATAAATTAATGATTTACAGGTTTTCCAGTGTGTTTTTGCAGCTTACTGGTATAACATTTTAACTATGAACTTTAAATTATTTATTGTGATGTTTTAAGTAAATTAGGTACAGTTTTAAATAATATTTATATTCTGTAGAGCTTACTAACTACATCATTCTAATAATTGTTAACGTTCTCGATGTTTCGATACAACGCTGCACTGATATTGGCCCTCGTACTCCGCAATAATTCACTTTTAGTGTATCGTGGGGCGCAATCACATTTTGAATATTTGTCAACATTATTCTTTATTTATCGTCGTTTTAATTCTAGCAAGTCACTTTAGTCAAATTTTAAACGATCTCAGGGTCATTAGGTTGCTACGGCGTAATACTTTTGGAGTAATATCTACATTTGCTGTTCTTTGAAGACAAAACTCTTTTTTTGTATACAAAACGAGAATAATTTAATAAAAAGAAGTACTTTATTCGTCGAAGCAAAATCACATTTTTAACTGGCAAGTTTCTGTTGTTCAGAGATTGTAGAATCGTATGGCTATAGTGTAAAAATAAAGATAGCAAGTGGATGCAAGTAAGTGATAACTTCAATTATCTACACATTAGAGAAGTAAAATCTGTGAGATTGAAGACAAATCTTTTTATAATGTGCTTTATAATGCTTTCTATGATTCGGATAAACATTGCCAGAAAAATTCATACCACTGTTTCCCTTATTTCCTACAATTGATAATGTTCAAAGTTCGTTAAACTGTTTGGTATGTTTAATCCGCATCTAATGTAGCCTTACGAGCCTAAAAGGTTTGGTCTTGTAGACGGTACCAAACTAATTTAGATAGCTGTAACTCTGTTTTAAGTTCTACCCACTGCTTTTTACTCGTGATTAATATATCTCATAATAGCGTGTTAGTTAGCTGGGCTGTTTTTTAATTAGAAATTTTGTAGCTCTCTGTTCATGTTAAATAAAAGATGACCGCTGCTCGTTTGCCTGCGTGGACGAACTGTTTGCGCTGGGTAAATAAGATCACGTTACAGGGGTCTATGTGCAGCTTAGGTTTCAGCGTTGCCGGGAAATTGTGATACTGGGCAACACAGCCATTTGTTCGGTGTAATAACTGGTAACACGATATTGTAGCAGTGATATCATACATTTGAATTGAATTTCATCGCCATGAAGTGCACACTCCGGTGAAAATTACCTCAACAATATATTTACCCTTTTCTTATTGTTATTACTTCTTTTACTATTAACTTATATGATTTGAGTGTAAATTACCTAACCCATCTACTTTTATATTTACGATTTTTAATTCCTTCAACGGTTTCGGTAAATTATCCATGACTTCTCTCGGTAATTTATTTCAGTCCCTGACATCCTTACACACACACAAAAATTTCCTCCCTCTCTTAACCCGAAATCGAGAGCCATGGTCATCTTTTCCTATCGATGCACTACTCTTATTTCTTTAACTAATATCTGTCCAAGCCTGAGCACCAATATACTCCTTGTACACTCCCAGCACTCTCTTCACTATCCTACTGACTTCCAGTGACTCCTAATCCAGCTCCTTTATAATATCAGTTACTGAATGGGAACGGTGGTGATTTCCACAAAACCTAGCTCATTTCCTTTGCAAACGCTCCCACTCTTGTATTTGATAGGCAAAATTTGGGTCCCAAACTACACCACTATATTTAAGCAATGGTCTGACCAAAGCTTTGTAACGCAATACTCTCACTTCTTTCGTACATTCTCTCATCGCCCTCTCCAGTAAATGAAAGAGTTTGTAATATTTTCCTACCACCTGCCCCATGTGTCCTGACTAGTTGAGTTTACTATCTAGTGTTATGTCAAAATATTCAGACCTTCAACAAGTAATTCTGTCCCCATCCTGTAGTCATAATCAATCTTTAGTTTTTTCGATCTGTGTCTCTAATAAGCAACTCATCTTGACATTTGTCTTCACTCCATGTTGACCTACTTATTTAGATATTCTATATAGATCACCCTGCAGCTGTTCACAGTCTTGCCCGCTATTGATCCTATTATATACTATAGGGCGTTCGCCGGGAAACGCTACCCTCCCAGTCTGTTGCCGTCGGCAACTTGCTGGGACAGTGGTGCCAGCAACTCCCGCCACACGGCGCCCTGAATCACCGCACTGTTTAACACCTCCGCTGCCACAACAGTGTTGTGAATAAACGTTTCTTTGCGGTTTGGTTGGTTTGGGGCTTCATACTCTTACTAATCTGTACCGTGTTTGAGTGTGAGTAAAATTATGGTACGTTACAGTTTGCAACAAAGAATATTTCTCTACGATACATATGTGAAGAATAAGTCGTTTAAAAAGTGTCGCAGTAAATTTCGTCGCGAATATCCTGGCGCTTTACTGCCAGCTAAATCAACAATTCTGCGTCTGGTTAAAAAAGTAAGAGAAACGGGTTAATTTTTTAACAAAAAGGACGATATCGCTTTTCGACTAGAACAGTCACCCAAAAAATCATTAAGTCAGTTAGGGCAGCAGGCAGGCGTATCTAAGACGTCAGCTTGGAAAGTAACAAAGCTAGTTTACTTAAAGCCGTAGAAAACAATTGTGGTGCATAAAATTACAGAAATAGACCAGGGGCCTAGGATTAGATTTTGCAACTGGTACCTGCAGGGTGTCCACGATGGCACTGTTGATCCGCAACTGACGTCACATTTAAATGCTTAGCACATACAAGTTTATGAAGCGTAATTATTATGAAATAGACCGCGGCCGACGGTCGAACAATGCCGGAAGCTGACCGCTCGCTCGCCGGGAGCAGTCTCTTCCTTGTAGCGCTAACAGTGGGTAGCGTTTCCCGGCGAACGCCCTGTATTATGTCATCTGCAAACAACCTAATTTCTGACTGTAAACCATCAACACAATTATCCATTAGAATGATGAATAACAGTGGTTCCAGTGCGCTACCCTGTGGCATTCCCATATTCACTTCAACCTGTTTTGATATTGCATTGCTTACTCTAACGTTTTGTTTCTTACCTTTTAGGTAGTTTGCAGAGTAAACAGAACGCCAGAGTATTTATATATTCATTCAAGTATACACTTGGTAATTTTATGAAGGAATGAGAAGTTGCAGACCTTTATTTTATGAAACTCGAGAATACATGCCACACTTCCTCTTCTCCAAAAATAACCTAAATCAAAGACAACACATCAATACGAAATTTCTCGCGGCAAGCGTTAGCAGTGGAGAGAGGACAGGTCTCTGCCAACTTGACAGGTTTCGTGGATTTTTTTTTTTTTTTATAACAGTTTAACGTCCCTTTTTAACAACGTGGTCTTTAGAGACGGGAAAGGATGGGGGCAAGGAATATGAAGGAATTCGGCCATGGCCTTTTGAAGGAAGCATCCCGGCATTCACCTGGAGTGATTTGGGGAAACCATGGAAAACCCAAATCTGGATGCCCGGACGGGGATTCGAACCGCCGTCCTCCCGAATGCGAGGCCAGAACGCTATCCGTTACACCACCACGCTCGGTGGTTTCGTGGAAATCGAAACTTCTGGCAGCAGTGGTAACAGGCGACAAATTAGGACGCAGCCTTTCACCTTTAGAAATCGGACTACGAATAAAGGTCAAGAGAAACATTTATTTTTCGTTAATTTCTATTTAAAAAAATCTAAACGTGGCTCTGAAATTTAATGATTCAAAATTTTAGAAGAAATTGTTTAAGTGATTTGCCATTACTTTCTAAATTAGTCTGAAATAAGAGTGAAATGCTGTCGAAGTGCCTAAGTAATTTCCCATAGTTAATTGGTAATATAAATTAGTTGAATAATTAATAAAATAATAATAATCATAATCCTAGTGATTATAAATTATAAACTACCTGTATTATTCTCTAGTCAATTGAAGAAGTCCTCGCAAACTTAACTATGTCAGAGTATGAAACGAACATTATTTTAACTGTACCAGGATGTATTGTTTCATATTTTAATTTTCCTCGATCTGTAAAACCACATGGTCAATCTCATATTTAGTTATTTATCCAAAAATCTTTGTGAATTGTTTATATTTGGAATGCACTATTTTAAACTGCAACGTTTTTTCATTCCGTGTCATTTTTCCTTTAACTGATACATACCGTTTATCTCAAGCAGTATCAATTAAGTCATTGGAATTTTACGTAATGATTGCTTCTAACAAAATAACTCTCATCACAAGAACCGTTCCTTCGTGATATCTCGTAATTACCAATATGTTCTAACCTTACACAAGTTTAACGTTACGTTCTTTTCCTCACAAATGGTGCTATTAATACCGTCAAGAAAAAATCGAATGATATGAGATTAGAGTTCCTGTGAGCAAGTTTATGTTTGGAAGTGTTATTTGGCGTAATACAATCGTCTCCTTTCATCACTCGCAACTGTGTTGTATAGTGTGAGATGTAATGGACGCTTTTGGTTTCATTCTCCGCATTCTATATCTTTTTCGAGGATAATGAACTTTTGCTAACGTATATAAAGGATCTCGCTTTTGCAATTTCACTGCGATTCGTTTCCAGACATACAGTTAAATTAAGTACGTGATTAAAATGACTTTCTCTCTTTCCTCATTTAAAGTTTCTGAAACCAGCTGGTTCATGAAACTCTAAACACCGCGATATTGACTAAGTAACACATGACATATACAAACAATCTCGCTTATCAATACTCTTTTACGTCGAATGGGCGCATTTTTGCATTAGATTTTAAAAGAACATTTATTTATTGATATATTTGATAATTGATTGTAGTGAGTAATAAAGGATTCTTTATTATTTCACGCTGAATTATCATCAAAATAATTTACTATTTGCTGTTATAAATTAAAATAACTTGACATTTACAATAATGGTGTAACCTTTCGTTAGAGGTCGGAGTCGTCGTCATCGGTTGTTCACAACCTGGCGTGGGATTTTTCATGCAGACTCATACATGTTATTCTTCCCGTCCTGGGAAGAGGTCGTGGTGCGTTTTGCACTGATGCATACGCCGTATGTCGTCCAGTCGAATGATTGGCCGATATTCCTCGCACAGTCTCTGACATTTCCCGCTCGAGAAGTCACACTCCGCTGAGCACCAGAGCCCTGCATAGTCGCTCCCCTCTAAAGGCTGCTCAAATAAACTCTTCTCCTCCCACAAGGAAAACTTGGTTTCTGCTTGGGAGACGTGGTTTAAAATATTTATCATAACACTGCCCAATAGTAGGCGCGGCGGATTTATGCAGGGACTGGGAAAAAGTTCTCATATTACCGTTCGTTAATACCTGTGATAGCACGTTACACCCTGTTATGAAACAAATTGTGTCAAATCCGTTCCTCATTCGAGGCAACTTGTTTCCAATCATCAACAGTCCAATGTCGGTGTTGAAGGGCCCAGGCGAGGCGTAAAGCTTTGTGTCGTTCACTCAGCAAGGGTACACGAGTGGGCCTTTGGCTCCGAACGCCCATATCGATGATGTTTCGTTGAAAGGTCCGCACACTGTCACTTGCTGATGGCCCAGCATTGAAATCCGCAGTAATTTGCGGAAGGGTTGCACGTCTGTCACGTTGAACGATTCTCTTCAGTCGTCGTTGTCCCGTTCTTGCAGTATCTTTTTCCGGCAGCAGCGATGTCCTAGATTTGATGTTTCACCGGATTCCCGATATTCACGGTGCACTCGTGAAATGATCGTAAGGGAAAATTCCCACCTCATCGCTACCTCGGAGATGCTGCATCCCATCTCTCGTGCGCGAACTATAACGCAACGTTCAAACTCACTTAAATCATGATAACCTGCCATTGTAGCAGCAGTAACCGATCTAACGCCTGCGCAAGACACCTGTAGTCTTATATAGGCGTTGTCGACCGCATCGCCGTACTCTGAGTGTTTTCATATCTCTGTGTTTGTATACGCATGCCTATACCAGTTTCTTTGGCTCTTCAGTGTATACAAATACTGAAAACTATCACTTGCTAACTTGTATGTAAAGCCGGAAAATTGTTCAGAGAGATATTGTTGAAATATCTGAAGCGATTTCGTCTAATTTTTGTGTGTGTGTGAGCCTGGTTTTTTTTTTTTTTTTTTTTTTTTTTTTTTTTTTTTTTTTTTTTTTTTTTTTTTTAAGGAAGGGACTTATTTTAGATTTGCTTCTGTGCTCTTACAGCATCCTCGAGAGGCACACGAGTTTTGGGACCTAGGTTGGCTCTCGTGATGCCTAGTCTGGATATCATATTCAATACATTTTGGCCAAATCTCGCCTGTCAACTTTCCTCTTGATCTCCCTTTGTCAACTCTTGTCTTTTTCTGACCCTGATGTCATTTTGGCGCTATGAAATGGTGTCGACTACTGGTACAAAATCTGTCGATTTTAGGAGCAGGTCTATTTTAGGGCGTCGGCTGTTGGGAAAAATACATATGTTCATTTTTTTTTAATTATAAATGTTTGCACTTACTGTTTAGCAGCAAATATTATATATAATCGAATAAAGACTTTTCACAATGCATCAAAAGATTTTGTAATGCATAGTTATTAAGTATTATGGTCAGGGGCTTCGAAAATGGAAATTAAATTCTTAACTTGTCGTCTATTCTTCCAACACCTCCATAAACCTTAATCAATCGAGATCGCATCATTTTGGGATATAGGGAGCGAATATCACACATATCGTTGATGTTGTAAATAATATCAACGAAATTTCATGATGGATACCAAACTGGTGCCAATTTAAAGACATCCTATTCTAATGATATTACATAAGGATTTAAAATTTGTTGTAGATACAATGGTTTAAAAAATTCATTTAAGACTCCTTCAGAAGAATGATTTTTACGCGAAGCTGAGGGTTCTCCAAATTCCGGAACTTAAACGACCCTAGATTAGTTGACATCAAACTCCGCAGACCAAGAACAATAAAAACAATGAAAACGATTCCATCAAGAACGATTATATCTTCCACTGTAATTCTTCAGCACAGCCAACAGGTCATCCATTTGTTTCACGAGAATATGAAATCGATCGTTTAACTACAGATACAGTACAATTCAATATTAATGTTATGGGCATATTTTGAAGCTATAAACAATATGCTGCGCACTCTGGTATCTTGAGTCCACTAATGCGACACCTGTGCTCCAATAAATTTTGTAATGACACAATTCATTTCATTAATACTTATTGCTTGGACGGTAGGTAATAATTGATGAAAGAATACAACTTCTGGTAAGAAAACTCGAAATCTTGTAAAGCTAAATTAAATTGTCTAATGGTAGCAAACACGCAGTTTCAGTCTAATTTTGTCATTATCGTCGCTTAAATGTAAATCGATAAGTGTTGTTAGTCTAGACAATATTCAAAACTGTGTGTAACATCACTGCTCTCAACTACACAAAGTTTGCATCTTGCACGAACATTGTTGAGTTTTTTTAGTGAAAAATAAGCACCAGAAACTCCGTTCTTGGAGCTTAAAGCACTAAATTATTAATTACAGCCCGCAATTCAACCTTTGTTAACTGTTTCGTATGGCACGTAAGCCAGAGGGATTATAGCAGTGCATTGTGAGTGCTTTGTAAATTCTATGAGTCAGCAATGAAAGAAGTTACTGAAAGATATGATCCCTCCATTAATAGATGTTACCAAGAACGTCGCAAAATAAATAGAATATAGTATTATTATTTATTTTTGATATTGATTAGCTGCGACGTAATAAATTTACGGTGGCAATTCCTCTCTTCACCCACCACTTAATTTCACAAATTTTTAATTTAAATTATTTTAGTTTATTCCAGTATGTGACTCCCGTACATATACAAGAAAATTTCTTCACTCCCTTTTGCATCAAATCAAATACTAGTTTCTACTCACTGTCAAATCTCCTCTCCGTATTACTTCCAGTTTTCTCCTATTATGCATCAATGCCCCTTTACATCCTTCTTCTATGTCCAAATGAATCCCAGCCCAGCTCCTTTATCACATCAGTTGCTGGTTAAGTTCTACTGTAATTTCCGCAAAAAAGTTTTATTTGTGACCAGTAGAATATCGGATTTCTGTTAAATTCGCACGACGGAACAATAAAGCATTGTTATTTTTACTTTATCTATGATATATGGACTTTGTGAAAGTCTGTAAATGTTTAATATAATAAGGTATGCAAATAATTTTGTGCGACACAGTTACTTTAATAAATTATTATTTATTTTATTTTATTATGTGTGACGCGTTTCGAGAAATTATTCTCATTTTCGAACGCTATTTTATTTTATTACATTTTTGGTGTGACGAGTGCTCGTGTCATCTTCTGTTTGACGTTATCAGAAGATGACACGAGCACTCGTCACACCAAAAATGTAATAAAATAAAATAGCGTTCGAAAATGAGAATAATTTCTCGAAACGCGTCACGCATAATAAAACAAATTAAATAATAATTTATTAAAGTAACTGTGTCGCACAAAATTATTTGCATACCTTATTATAAAGCATTGTGTTAGCTGTGAATTTAAAGAACATTATTTTTATGGAAATGCTCCCGGGTAATTGCTTTGAATTCAATCGTGCTTGGTCCAGAGGAAGTCCTTACGCCATTAATATCTGTGGCAGGTAATAGAAATTGCAGAGGAACCAGTAGACTTACGCCATGCGAAAGACAGATCACTCACGTATATCCGCTGGCACGAAAAATCGGTGATCCCAGCTGGGATGGGATAAAATATATAACCTCGAATGCGGAGAAATTTGTTTCGAGCCTTAGAAGACTCAATCCCATACGCTGTTAGCCCAGAGATTTCTGGCTGCCGGTGAGTTAAACCAAACTTCCCGCAATACGAAAAAATATTGCTTTTAAATAGGGTCATTAAGTCTGGTTGCTCAGTGGTAAGGGCGCTTGATTTAACGAGAAGGAATTAATTGTAAGAAACCGTCATTTAGGGTGATGTAACATGTTTAAATTAATTATTTTCTTCGGTACAGTGTGAAATAGATAAATTGTAGAACTCATAAATTAATTGTGTTAATTTCTGGTTCTCGTAAGTGCGCCATCCTGGGTGTAACTATTTGCTGATAATGGGTTCATTGGATTGGGCGTTACAACTCTGATATTAATGGAATAAGCGGAGGTAATTACGCTGCTGATATCGTGGTAAGACTCGAGGAGAAAGAACATCATGGTGCTTATATTCAGAAAAAGTTGAAAAATTACTGCGATGCTGATATTGGTTGGTTTGGGGCAAGTAATTGGAGAGAGCTGTACGTGCTGTCACATACCGATTATAAAGAGTGTTACGAGGCTGATTCAGATTTAGTCTCGCAGGGCTTGATGGTTCTGATAATCATGTAATTGAGGAGCGCGTCTCGCTGCTGATATGATAGTAACTCAACAGTTTTTGTTTGTTACATTCAAGGTCTTGGCTGTTTAGGTTTGTGAAAACATTGGGAGACACTGATAGGAAACTCAGACTGCATAATGAAACATTCACAGAAATTCGTTACGTCAACTATTGTGTTTTAATTATCATTAGATTATAAAACCTGCAAGAGAAAAGCGGGAAGGCCTGTACGAGATATATATTTGTGAAAATCTTTATTTTTTCCATCTTCACTCATTAATAAACCTTTATCCCTAAACGTTTGGTGGTCTGATACAATATTCCGCTTGTCGTGAAGTTTAGATAGCTGCGTAATATTTATGTACGGTTGAGCAGGTTTTACTGCATCTGCATGTATACAGGGTGGTACAAACTTTAATGGTAGGTACAGGACATTGTAACAATGATTTATTGTATAGGAATGAATGGTAGCAAGTGACGCGGTGAGGCGCAAACAGGGGAAATAAAAGGAAAGAGAAATGGAGTGATCATTTGGTAGCATTGCAGGTAGAGGGCATGATGCTCCGATCACCATTCGTAACCGCATGTGGTTTCAACACGATGTGGCGCCAGCACACTTCAGCACTGATGTACGGACTTACCTGAATGCCACGTTTGAGGCTCGATTGATTCGGCGTGGTGGACCAGTACCTTGGCCACCCCGATCTCCCTATTTATCGAGCATCGATTACTTTTTATGGGGACATCTAAAGCATCTTGTTTATGAGATTCCAGTTGACTCAGGTGAGGATCTCGTTGCTCTCATATCCGTAGCTGCTGCAGGTGTGCGTAAAATACCAGGCATCCTTGAATGTGTACGTCAATCGCTCCACCGACGCTGTCAAGCATGTATCGCTACTGGTGGACGCAATTTTGAACACTTAATGTAAACATGACACTTGTCATCAACGCTTTCAATAAAAGCTTTGTTTTTCCTTTCGGCTGTTATTTCTCCTGTTTACGCCACACCGCGTCACTGACGACCATAAATTCCTATTCAGTAAATCATTGTTACAATGTCCTGTACCTACCATTAAAGTTTGTACCATGAATTCGGGACCACCCTGTATTTCTTTCTTTAAGTTGGTTTACTACTAGAAGCTCCAGAGGGTATCAGGCGGAATTTGTATCTTATTATTTGTCTTAGATTACAAATTGTAAAACAGAAAAAACGTTACGAAAGAAAAATATAGAATCTACTATTAGCTTCATTATTTTGTGAAATATATGTTTTGTGAGACAAATGTAAGTTGTAAGGAGTGTACTTACAAGACATCCACTCCAAAAGCTTTTCTTCTTATTGTAGTTTTATTCTAGAAAATGTTCTGGTTCCTCGCTTCGTTTAAAAATTGATCATAACTCTCAAAACTCATCACCTGAATTTTATTTTGTAGAAAGTAAACGTAGTCCTCGGGTGTAGAAACAAGGGGAGAATTGTAATTTACTTATTTCTCGATAGAACGGGGTAAATTATGCTTTACAAATAGTACGATATTTCTCACGTAAAACGTAACTAATGTAAGCAGTACATCATAAGCTTTCCATTGGTATTCTTTCCCTTTCAACACAGAATTAGGTAGTTAAATAAATTAGGAGAAAACATCAAACGGTAATTTTTAATCAAAGTGCAATAATACTGTATGCTGTAACCATTCAACGTTCACTATCTCGTATGCGCTTTGCCGGAAGATGTTTTTTGTGGTACGAAGGAATGACGTAGACTCCGAGGTGGCACCTGCTAGCCTTATCGCCTTTGAATCTCGCTCCGCAAGACAAATGTCTCTGACGTGACTCAATTCGCTCCTAAATGTGCATTGTGGCCAATGTGAGATATGTGTACGAGACCGGAGCTACAAACAGGTGGTTCGTATCGCGAACCTAACACAGAAGGGAAGTTTAAATAGCAAACGCAGATTGAGATCTACTCTGATTAGGTTTCCTATTCCCCTACCCATTTTTATTCTTGTCACGTGTTACAATAAATCAGTTCAGGTGAAGCCTTGAATAATTGATGATGTAATCCTTTCTTCTTATCTACTGTTAATGAATTGCCTCCTAATTGTTGCTGCTCCCACAGCAGGTGGATCATAATATGGAAACTATAAACATCACAAAGCGAATATTATGTAAATTTCGCTTACGATTATACACAGCAAGTAGTTTTTCCGCTTTCGATTTAAGGAACAGTATTTGCAGGATCTTGAGGACATTCTTTGTTAAAAAAAATAAAAATAAGTTAAGCCGAAGTCTTTCTACTGGAATGAGGAGTATTATAATTTATAATTAATCAGCCTGCTACTACATACTTACTGAATCAGGATGCTTTGTAAGGAGCCTGTTTGTTTGTTTACATGAATTCTCCGAATTCAAATATACTCTTTACTATAACTCAAGAAGTTTTTCCTCATGTTTTCACTTGATAATCAGTAAAGCAAGTGTTCTAAATTAGTTTTTATTGTTCTTATACTCGTAATTCAACATTTAATACGCATATCAAATAAAAACATTTTCTGAATTACTTAATCCTTTATAACAGACACCAAAACTGTAGAAGTATTTTTTACGTCAGCATCTAGTACGTACGAATACAGGATAACTTCAAATTTTTATCAATTTGGCGTCTATTCTTTGTTTACTCAGAGTTAATTTTGTTTTCTACCAAAAATAATCCTAGTACGGCTACCCCAGATTTTTGTGCTTCTCCATGTATTCTAGACAGTAATTAATTTATTACTGTGCTCAATATTCCAGAATGCCGCGTTTTTCTCACTAAATAGAAATATCTATACCGTTTAATTTCACTAACAACACTTTCTCAAAGCAACTATATATATATATATATAAAACACATTAACAAAATACAACATTTTCTCAGTTTCAGTTTTAGCCCATGATTTTTCCATCGGTAACAGCCGAAGCCATTCTTAACCATTCACTACTTTTTTCCCTCCCTGATGTTGTTATTTCAATACTCCGTGGCGACGTTTAATTACAGATCTTATAAGTTTCTTGCTGGACAAAACATTTAATTTAAGTCAAACATTAGTTAACTTGGCACTGATTTTTATGATACTCATGTGACTATCGAGCTAAAAAAGCTTCCCCTTTCAAATTTCAATGAAATATTGCTTGGAGTTGCAAGAAATATATTCTTTCATCAATTGGTGAAGTGTATAGGTAAAACAGAGAATGGCCCGCATCAATACTAGAAAAACTAACAACTCAAACATTTCAAAATGTAGCTGTCATCAGGTATTCTGAATATCATGGGCCTTATTGGAGTTTTGTTTTATTATTTATTTCTGTCCTAAATTACCGTAGTAAGCGCAGCTGTTTGAATAATTGACTCCCTTTATGTTCGTGTTACACGAATTTCTACTTATCTGTATTTAAAACAGATCTGCAAATATTATAGCGTAAACATCCGCTTAATCTTTAAACAACTGTACATTTGACATATAACTTACAATATATCTTTTGAATTAGGCACGGAATTAGCATAAAAAGATAAGCTTGGTATTCAACCCAAAGTCTGGTTGGATCCTACGGACCGAACGTGGTGGGTGAGAGGTTAACGCTCTGTCGTCGCATTCGGGAGGACGCGGGCCCCCCGTCCGGGTATCCAGATTTGGGTTTTCCATGGTTTCCCCAGATCACTCCAGGCGAATGCTTGCTTCAGAAGGCCATTGCCGAATTCATCCCGTTCCTTGACCCTCAGTCCTTTACCGTCTCTAATGACTTCGATGTCGACTATCCGTAAGCAAAAAAGAAGGCTCCTACCGAGGCAGAATTCCCGATAATCCTACCGGGTACAGGGGACCTGCAGGTTAACGGAGAAACCAAACCACTGAAGCATTCAGGCTCCCATTTCATTACATAGCAAGCTGTTTCAGATGAAGGTCTGGTTAAGGGCCTTTGAAAATCCCCATCCAGACAGGGATTCGAACTGGGGACTATCAGCCGCCTTAACCAGTGAGTCACCAGGACGCTCTAGAATTATTGTGCTTTTAGTATTAAGAATATACAGTCAAATGTATCAAGTAAAGCATTTAATGCGGTCCTAACATCTGAATAGTTTGCTTTCAAATTGGAGGGATTAATTTAGTATTGACGCCGTTCCGAAAGGCCAACATTACTACCCATTATGCAATAACAACAATTCACACATTTCGATAGTCATGAAAATTAACGTTATAGTTTAGTTCTGTTGCATACACATTATCGACGTACTTCTTGTAAATTTTGACTCTCCTGGTTATGAAATAAAATGTTCAGAGCTGAAGGGTCTTTATATATTTTAAAAGTAAAACAATAAATAAAAGGTAAAACTATTTAATGTGATTAAGCCATCAAATATGCAATGAGTGGTTAGTTGTTAAACTACCTACTCTTTTGTCACCCCGTTTTTTTAATATATGGCGGACAGTTCGTGAAGTGACGTCTTTTTGTCATCGTCCTAAGCAATGAAATGTTGGCCGTTCTTTAATCTGCGTCAATCGCTCAACCATTGTCCAATGCGATCTTCTTCCGCCACACATCAGGCCAAGTGGATTGCTCGCTTTGTGTGAGAGCTCTCGTCAACTTGGCACAGTGGCAGGAGACACACAAAAGAGAAATCGAAGGACCACTTTCTGCCGACGCGGCGATACGCTGTTTGGTAAAACATTTGTTTCGCTTCTACCAACATAAGTACGCACTGTTCCACTGTGTTGAGCAGCAGCGTAAGTGTCCTAACCTTATAACAATCTGCATAAAGGTTAGACCACTTTTGCCCTTACGGCCATTATACAGTGAAAATATTGTACAGTAGTTTTGTTTTAATAAAGAACACTAGTTCTTGCAGATAACTGAATGATGATTATTAATAATAATGCGTTATCATAAAAAATTAACGCAGTCCCATCTTCGATTACGTATCAGATAAAGACTCTCCAACATATTTAATGTGAGTTCGATGACTATAAATCTATCTGCGAATACAAGTAGAGAATAAAATGAATATACCCGAATGTGCTGTTGTTGGTTGCCATTTTCTCATCTTTTTTAATTAATTGAATTGTTGATAAATAACTGCAATTCAACTGGTTTTTAATGTTATACTGTAGTACACGTATCGCCTGTAATCGAGGTATGATCAGCAACGAATCTGTGATGAAATATATGCTTAGTTTTACAACTTTCCTTACATTAATTTTAATATAACATTACGTATTTTTCTGCTTACTATTTACATTGTGGTTAGTAGATTTGATAAATGTTTATGTCACATTTTCTCATAAAACATGTTCCGCTTAGAGCCATTTGTCAAAATCGCTCTAGTTCCGCGAAGTACAATGCTTTCCATAGGTTTATCTGTCGTTGCTATTATGTCTATTTTCGTTGCTTATGTAGTGGTAGCTCTGATTTTTAAAGTATTTGACACGATAATGTTTTTATGTTTTGTTTCATTTTGCGTGTAACACATCCAGATTAATATTCTTTGACGCTTTAATATTTTCCTGTGGTACAACCTTCGTGTCCTCAAAGAATTCCTTCTATTACTTGCGATTTAATATTATTCTTTACTATTTCGCCCGGTTTCAAGTTCCCTCAATTTTCACCCTCTCTTTTAAATTGGACCATCCCATCCCTATTACTTAAAATTATACACGCTACTTAAGGCTTTGAGTATGGATCTCTTAGATTACTCTTATCTTCTCAAATTAAACAGTTACGTTGGACCTATAAACTAATTTTTAACCGACTTCAAAAAAAGGAGGTTCTCAAGTCGTTTGTATTATTATTTTTTTTTTTTTTTTTTGTATGTATGTAAGTTCAGCGATATCTTCGCCAATTTTGAACCGATTTCAATGAATTTTTTTTAGTGGCTAGGGTATACCTCCAAAGTGGTCCCATCTGAATTTCATTGAGAAATCACCCCTTCTACCCCCACTCACCCCTTAATTTTTTATACAAATCCACATTTTTTATTCGATCTCGATGAAACTGTGGACATATATAGTCAAAAATAAACGGAAAAATACTGTCAACTTTTGGTTTAAAAAAACTGAAACCCTCTCCCCCTATCCACCCCCTTAATTTTTGCAAATTTTCTTTATTCAAAGCTACAGTCGACACCATTTAACTGATCTCCATTAAAGTTGGCAATTACATGTAATTTTTCATGGAGATGGTTTCTAATAAAAAAATAAAAATAAAAAACCACCCCTTCTCCCCTTTACACCCCTTAATTTTATAGAAACCTACATACCTTATCTGATTTTTATTACTGTTATTAATTCCGTAATGATACGTATTTAATCGCTCAACATATATAATGTCAGTTTGACATAAATTGTACAGTTAAATAAAATTGGTTCTTCCAGTTTAGGATTTAAAATAATGCTAGTCAAAGTTAACAGTGTGCTGCGTCTCGCAATCTAGCAAACGATATCCGTTAAAAAGGATATTTCTCTTAATGTGCTTAGTTCGTCGTTTTCAGAAAATCTCAGAAAGGGATTAGCGTTTGATGGCGAATTGATGATTGTAATTAATCTGACTTCCAAGTTCTTGAAGGGAGATTTAGTCCCAGTGGTGTGGAAGGAAGGCTCCTGTGATCTCATTAATAGGGTGACAAATGCGACGGCGGGGTTAGGGTCGTGACCGCCTAAGCCCGGCATTCTTTTCAGCGGTGCGAGGAAGTCAAACGTGGAGATTTGTCGCCCCGCCGCGTCGCGGCCGCTGTGAATTGTCGCTCTATCCTGCCCACCAGGCCCGGCCGTAATCCGCGCTGCGGTGCAGTATATCTGCACGGCGCAGGCTCCGCAGTCAGAGAAAAGTAGCGATGGCTATAGACAGAGGATAATAGGATCGGGGGATGACTCGAATTAATTACTACTGTGTTCCCCGGAACAGGGGCAACGTTCGCCAGTTCCACCTATGTAGCAGTTTCATCTTCTGATATTAATCACTCTGATCCCTTTATTCTTTCTCGATGGCACGAAATAATATTTGACTTAATACATATAGCATAATTTATAAGGAATTATATTCCATGTTTTAGCTATTATGATATCGATAAGACTAGTTTAATAAATTCTAATTTTCTTATTTAAGTAAGGGTTTAATTTACTTTTATCCTCCCCGTTGGCAGTATGATGCCCTCCGGTTCCAGACATTCTACAATTCTGATCATGGCCAGCATGGTAGCAGAGGTACTGGAGCATGATTCATTATTACCATACTACGTACCATAGTCCTGTGTCCTGTCTAGTGTTAAAATCGAAACCTCTCTGCACTACATATGATACTTCGGAAGAGTAGGCTTGAATTAGCCAGCACTTGGTTTCCCCCAACCCTTACTTTTATCACTTTTTCATCACATAAATCAAATACATCACAACCATCAATAGAACAAGAGACAGTTAAGTATAGTTCCTTACTAGTATAGGTAAGGATAGACAACGCCATTTAAAATTCTCATGGCAGGAGTTTACGCAGGCTGGCAAGCATCTTTGCTGGAGTCACAGTGTACGGCGATTATATGATCATTTCAGATACTTTATCTTTTCAAATTATATTTGGGGTTCTAGTTCCCGCTTTTGATATTTACACTTTTCTTATTATGCATAAGGTTTCGACTGAATACTATTTTTTTATTTCGCAGGGTTCGCGAGAGCTCGTGAGAGGGATACCTGCATTCCTGGAACCTTAGATTAAATCCCAATCAACTATCCGTATTTTAGATTCGCAGAATGACTCCATTCTTATTGACGGTTGGAAAAACAGAAATTTCCCTCTAGTGTTTTCAAAAAAATATTTGGAAACTCCAACACTAATGTTACATGAACAGCTGCAACCAGGAGAATAAGAACATCCTCCTTTAGCACCCAGGATTATCTAAAATAATTGATTTTGAGACATTTAAAAAAAATTTAATATGAAATAATAAATGACTACTAAATTGATCTTGAATTCTAATAAGTAGTCACTAACATTGACTGCTAGTTACGATGTGTTTTCTTCATCACCCACTAAGCCCTGATGGAACAGAATCCAGACTGCGAATAAAAAGTACCACATGGGAAGAACACGCATAGAGTACTTGACGTGTTCCACCAAGGCAGCTGTTTCATCTTCTGATACTAATTCAAATTGTCCTTTTTATCTTTCTCGACGACACGAAATAATCATTGACTTAATACAAATAGTATAACTGATAAAGAATTGTATTCGGTGTTTCAGCTATTATTTATTAATAAATTCTAATTTCCCTATTTTATTTTTATCCTCCCCGTTGGCAGTATGATGCCCTCCGGTTCCTGACACGGTGTTAGTTGGTTTGCACCTCAGAGGAAGTAAAAATTCCACGATCCTGATACTGGCCAGCAGGGGAGGAGATTGACATGAATGAATATACTTCAAACACTGACCGTTCAACTCAGTCTCCACTAGGCGCTTGAGATTTCAACATGTGTTTGGTACTTCTATTTAATAACAGATTATTATACGAAGTTCTTTGTCTTAGGCTACAATAATGAATGTCTGATGTTCAACTATCTGATTCAACTTCGAAAGTATATCAAGTCTAACAGAAAGACAGACACTAACATCACACTAAACAAGGAAGTTTTGAAGCTGTACTTCACATCAAAGTGTAATTCGTTTTGTAAATCGATTAAGATGGAATCATTCATCACGTTCGTAGCACTTGGAAGAATCGTAAAATTTATTGTGAGATTGAATGTATAATGATAATTTAAGAGAGAGCTTAAACCCATAGTCGAGAACATTAATTAAATAAAAATAGAAAAATATACTTTGTTTTCTGTAACAGCATGTAGATAGACAGGTCTAGATTAAAATGAATGCACAGAAGACCCCAGTAATTACGTTATATCTTTTGCGTCTTATTTTGAATGGTCCACAACTCAGTTGGTAGGTTGATCGAAATCAACTTTACTTATTACATGTCTGTTTTGTAGATATATTATAAGTGAACCAAGGTAAAGAAAGTATGTCATAGAAAGGCAGAAACATGATATCGATGTAGTTTCTTACTTCCAATATTTCTTGGAATTAGTTCTTTTGTAGAAAACAATGAATAAATACTATATCCTCAAGACATAGATAATAATCCAACGCCATACATCATGAGATCACAAACCGTAAATCCAATCATAAAATGTGTATTATGTCGACTCATCATGCATTTATTAAATTATTTAACTATTGGAAAATAGTGCGACAGCAAATCATTCGCCATTAGCTGAATTTTTCCTGAAATATTATTCGAATCATAATAAATGTTAGCTCATTGAAAAGTACCACATAAGCTGAAGATTGTAGGTAGCTTTTCTTGGTTAATTTCTCCTTTAGCGGATACCGTTTACTGCACCGCACCATATGGTTGGTGAAGCAGTAACTCAGAAATAACATCCAACAAGCAACTGGGATCAACAGCAGGGGAGACTACAATTAATAATAGAATGTGATGTTTTTTCAATTCTGTACAGCAATGGAAAGCGATACTGGATCAGTTCACTGTATGAACAGCGTAATTTGAATAGCTCTGTTTCAAAGGGTGTTTTCTCTTTTTTTTTAAATGAGTCTTGTGTTTATTATCGTTGTGTTTTGTATTCGATTTCAATTACAAAGGACGTCATAGACAATCAGGCATGGGTGAAATACAAAGAAAACAGCAAAACAGTGGAACTAACTGCGTACAGCAAGATCCAGCTGATGGCTGAATAGTTTTGTTCAAAACCGAGTATGGTGGGTGAGCCGTAATGCATTCGGGCAGACGCGGGTTCGAATCGCCGTCCTGCCATCGAGATTTCGGCTTACATGGTTTCTCTGAATCGATACAGGCGAATGCCAGGATGAATCCTTCGAAAGGCCGTGTTCCTTGATCCCTGTCGTTTTCTGCCTGTAATAACCTTTACGTCTACAAGGTATAAAGCCATAAGAAAAAAAAGAAATTTGCCAAAACTGTATACTCCTTCCAAACAAGTTTCCTTACTGCACCTAATTTTCCAGTCGAAATACTTATAACTCCGGTGATAACGGTGATTCAATTTGACTAAGATTTCAGTATTTGCGTTCGATGTTTAGAATAGAATTCTACGATTCGGATGCTGACAAATAAAAACCAGTCATAGTCTTGACGTAAGACATAAAAGTGGAGTCTATACAACATGTGTTTAAAAACTTCTCCTATGTTAAAATTTTTGCTTATTAGCTGAAAACTGGAGTAGTAAAAAAAAATGTATTAAAGGGGCCAAAAATCAGCTGGAATATTTATTTAGAAAATGGGATCGTGGCAAGATATAAGCGTTCACTATACGTGGTCTGATTGTCTGTCCGTTTGATTGCCTTATTTCTACAAAGCAACAATTACTCGATAAATAATTGCACGTAAATATATATGTTTCGTAGCTTATACGAGTATTAACATTAGGCTGTTTCCAGAAGTTCTTCGGTTAGTGGTTTCCTTTGTCAGCTTTGCAAAAATAATAGCAAGTTATATGAAATCATGCAGACAAATTTTGTAACATTCAAGAAACAACTATTGCTATTCATACAACAATCGGCATAGTGGAAGATATCCAAGGATAGTGGTAGCTTCCTAGCTTTTGTTATTAGTTTGACTCTTATAAGCCTTACTTGATTTCTATGAAAGTTAACACTGAGCAGTTAAGACTCAAACTTACGAACAACATTGTACTGTGATAAATATATAAATTTTTAAAAGTATAATTTTACTTCTGTGGTTTTGTCAATTTATCTTTCTTTCACACGCTCTGCTCATTTTTAAACTAGTCTTCACGCCATATTTCGTATTGGTATAAATAACTGCACAATACAGTTGTAATAGACAAAATAAGTTGAGACGCATGCAATATTAAAAGGTTCCTCAAACTGAGTCTTTAATTTGATGATCATTTCGGTGCAATTTGATATAGCATCAAACATTTCTTTAGTACTAGTCTCAATAAAACGAATAATCACACAAAATTCTAAGCAAAATTATGCTTGCAGTTTATTGAATGTTTATCTTTTTGATCTGGCTGCTGGATGAAAGGTGTAATTTTGTAAACAACTTAATTATCTACGCAGATCGCATTACAGAAAAACTTGAAGCAAGATAAAATACAAATGATATTTTCAGATATGTTATTTTGCTATGTAAATATTACATAAAATTCTGCAATAAATTATTTGAGTATTATATATCGTAAAAATATATATTTGATTTTTTAAATCTTAGTATTTGAAAATTGAGTTAGTCATTAACATAAATTAAACATTAATGGCCAATGATATCATATAGGTAATTAAAGCCACATATGATTGTAATAGGTCAGTTATTAATAAAGTCCTTGTGTTATCCAGGAAAGAATAATTTATCGCAGACGTGCTGAAATACCCACATACAAGTATCGAGCCTAAAACTAAATTAATTAATTACTTTATAACCCCCAAAACTCATTCTAACATTCAATTATCGGAATTACACCTTCATCACGCTGGCTACATACTGCTGTATTCGAATAAGTTAAACGCATTAAATTTTAGAATGACAGTATGGCTGTTGTAGCCACTGTGTCCTTGAGCACGGCGATCGGACAGTAGTATTTCACTGGCCGCTGCAGCCTCTGAGTGGCGCAGTGAAAACAGACGGTGGCCCCTGTCTCCCAGCCGATACACCTCAATACGGCGGATCCGGCGGATCCGGATACGAACAGCACGTAGCCTAACACAAAAGCCCACTGTGCGCTCTTCGTGAGTTATTGTCTTTTGCATAGTCCGTCTACAGCAACAATACAAACAGAAGATATTATTTTAGGCATTATGTATGGGTGTCTGTTTGTCTTTGGGAATGCGCTACTTTATCTACAGATCTTATTAGATTTAATACAATGGCTCTTATTGTTTTGAATTCAGTATTTATGATGTCGTTTAAAAAAAAAGTCAGAATTTGAATCGTAGAGGTGAAATTGAACAATTCCGTGTCGTTCTAATAGTTTTGAGCAACACTGGTTAGCATAGTCAAACTTATGTTATGGTGATTAATCAGTGAAATCATTAAAGGTAATAAAGTCATTTGCTTTCCTCCGTATCTATACGTTCTTGACTGATGTTGAATATCGTTCATGTAAAGTGTTGTTTTCCGTACCCTACAGTGAGATGAAGAAACAGAGGTGGCTAAACAAACCCGGATGGACTGAAAAACACCATTTTTACGCTCACTTCCAATGGAAAAATCAGTGTCCTTTACCCTTCACCCATAAGCATTATGGAAAGGATTTTACCCAATGCACTGTTGCACCAGATGGTGTCTATTAATTATGTACCATCAGCTTTCTCGCCCCAATGGCAACTCTCAAACGATGAAAATTTATTCAACTACCGGGCCTCAAAACAGATAACTTAGTGACATACACCAAACACGATCACAGTACTTTAGCGATCTGGGTATAATAGCAGCTAATTGTAACTTCAAATTTAAAAAAAAAAATACTATAATGTTATTTTATCATCTACAATTTTCTCTAAAGATTCTTTCAGCTTCGCTTTTGTTTGTGTATTTTCCTATTCTGTACGTTTGTCTTGAAATTAAAGTATTCGAGTATTTGATATATGGGTTGAGACGCTGCGTAGTAGCTTCTTGAAGTATGGGAACTTTATGGGAAGTGATGGTAAATATAGTTGTGTTTTTCTAAAGTACATGCTCAGATACAGGGAGTCCAAACAGGTCCTTACTACAACAGTTCTGCCAATCGTCGTGAGCCGACAAGATGTTGGTGCTCCAGCCAAGCCAAGTCATACTACCAGCAGCCAACGCAAACAGTGACAGCTCTTCTGGTAGAATGCTGATTAGTTTTTCTCTGATTAAGCAGACAGTAGTGGCTTCTAGCTAGCTGTGTAGAGTTATTAAGCGGTTGCTCCCGGCGGCCGTCGGGTAGAGTCGAATTGTTTCCAATCCACCTCTGTAGGACGGAGCCCAGAAGAAACACTTGATTTGTTAATTGCTTTTTGTCTCTGTGTCAGCAGCATGTTGTGAAGTACCGCTACGTTGTACAGCTTAACTTACTCTACTTCGGATACTTGTTATTCTTCAGGAAGAAATTTACCTGAATATAATAATGAAAAACCTTTTCTAACCTCTGTGGTTCGTTTCTTATTATCTTTGGATAAAAGTTTTTTTTTCTGATTTGTGTTCATCTAGCTTTAGTTATGATAATCATGCGCATCATTGTGCCCATGGGTTATTGTCTTTCGCTGTTAACTATTGGCTTCGTCTATTTGCCATTTACTTTTTACTTCCGTATACAGCAACTGCATATCGGCTTGGACGCCAAGTAAATTTACGGATTTTTTGATATATATTCTGACGTCGGTAGTATAATACGAAAAAATTTCTAATGTCATTAAAGATGTGATAAATCAGTTTTACGGGTAACACGCCATATCCGACATCCATATAAAATGAATGGCAAACTGTCTAATAGATGCGGTATTTCGGACAGGTGAACAATTTATTGCTGCATAAAATCGGCGAAATATTCATCACCATTGCTAAACTCTTTCTTCTTTTATCCCGAACGTGTTATTGATTATTAAACTTATTACCGAGTGTAACGCATAGCTGACGATGTTTAGTCATCCAGAACCTGTGTTTAACCTGTGTTTCAGTACAGGACAGTCCATCTTCAGGTGTGAAGTGAACTGAGGCACGCTTTTTTCGGGTTTATTTTCCACTTACAGGACTTACAACACTTGTTAAATTCGTTTCAGGTGGATGATTTTTCATTCGAATGTGTCCTGATGAACGTATGTCCGTATCGTCTTAAAACTGCTATTTTTCTGGAATTTGTATGTGGTTAATATACTAACTAAACAGTTGCCTTCTTGAGGGACGTAAGGAACTTAACTTTGCTCCCCCAGCGTGACTAGAAACTTCCTTTCTTGGAATTAATTTGATACGACTTCGGAGAAGAGAAGACCTGAAGCTCTGGAGATCAGTTGCTATCGGAGAATACTAAAGATTGGCTGGAAGGACAGAATTGTTGAATTGCAGAGACTGTGGCGTTACATTTAGTCGAGTGGAGAGCACATAATTAGCCATGTGCTGCACCATAACAAATTCCGTACAGTGATAGTTGAAGGTGCCACCGAAGTTGCAAACAACGCTATACCTGGAATATGCCAATCAAATTACAGTATGTCAAATATGGGATACATCCCCTCATAATAAAGAGAAGAGAAGAACGGAAAGATGCTGAAAATCAACCTTTAGGTTCATGAATGAAAACGAAGATGCGGATACAACAGGCGGTGTGATATCCGTCTGATCTAGAAGCTTTAGGAATAGCTGCCGTGATGCTTCCTTCAAAATGGCCATGGCCGAATTCCTTCCCGTTCTTTGTCCCCAATCCCATCCCACCTCTAATCACCTTAGCCGTCAACGAGGCGTATAGCCATAAGTAAAATAATAATAATAATTTAGGAATTGCTCCAAGGGTGAGACTGTATCGCAGCCCTTCTAGATGAATACCGATGGAGTTGACTTATTGGAATTGAATCCACTAGTGATTCTTCTGCGATTCTCAGTAATTCACGTGTAGTGGTAACTTCTCTGTGAAAATCAAATCACTCCTTTATTCCGCATAACAAACACTCACCTCTTAGGACGAGTTGAATGTTGCTTCTGCTTAACTAATGAAACCGGGTGTAAGAAATCATCGTTTTTTGGTCCTTTTTTACAAATATGACATCTTAGTAGCATTGATCCAAATCTTCTTCCGTATGTATACAGATTCGTTTGGGATAACTAGAACCACGTTAAGCCTTTGTTTTGGTTGAAGTTCGCTGTGGATGTGTACACATTGTGTTACAACTAGGTTTGTTAGCTCTAGAAGGAACCTGCAGTTTAACGTGGAATCCGAATCGCGGAAGCGTGCTGGCGTACCTCGCATTACACAGTAAGCTGTGCCACAGGTGAAAGTCGGGTTAAGGGCTTATGAAAATTCCTGCCGATACAGGGATTCAAACTGGGTACCTTTCGATCTCGAATCAGACGCTTTAAACACTGAACTACGAGGCCGCTCTCCAAATCATCTTTTATTATAAACAGTATTATAATTTGACTCAGTAAATATTAACATTCACTTAAACCATATAAACATTTCGTACACATGCACCTAATATGTTTTGTGACTCTTTCTGTCATAATAATAATTTCTCCATTCCATGTTTAATTCTCCAAAGATGCTACACCTCTTCGTTTATCATCTGCCTTGCCTACCACGGAAACCTAAACCCTTAATAAAATGCGAGATTAAAAATAACGTAAACATATTTAAAGGGGAGGCAAGTCTTTGTCTCACATAGGTTAATGTAGGTTTTTCTACTACGTAATTTTATAAAAGGGTTCTGCCAAGGTGTAAAATCATTTATTCTTATGAGTTAATGGTATGTGTGGATAATTCATTTCACTGCGAGAAAAATTCCAGCGGTGGTGTTTTTAAAATGTCGGTGTGATGGTCTTGTGTTTGACTGTATATTTTTATGACGATAGAAGTTAAAAGCACATGGGCCTCTTGCTGAAACATCCAACTAAGGAATAAAATCTCAAGTACAGCGTTATTAGAATTACCCGTTTCTTTAGGAAACTTTTAATGTACCAAACGATATCACATAAAATGTCTCATTTAATGAGAAAGATTAATTATTTAAAATTAACGTTAGATGTGGGTAACAAATAAATGTGAAAACCATAAATTGTGAAACAACTCAGGGAATTTATTTTACTTGCAAACAAAATAAAAATACGTTATTTATTGAAAATAATTCATTTTATCAGATTAATCAGATGATTTTCAGAACATGAGAATTTTATTGGTTTGAACTAGGATCTTCCTTAAAAAAAATTAGCCCGCTCCCCTTTTATTGTATTGTTCTCATTATTGTATCAGGCGTTACTTATGTACTTGTGGGATACTAAAGTGAGGACAACACAAGACGAATATAATACAAGGCAAAGACAATACTTAATTAAAACCTGCGGCCAGACGCGAACCGTTGACCATTACAATGGGAGGCCAACGAGTTATCCCCTACACTGCTAGGGCCGGCAAACCAGAATCTTGCCAGTCACATTGTAGCGGACGTGTAAACGGTGGATTTTACTAGAATTCTGTTGGCAAGGTAAATACTTGTGACAGCGAGACGACTGATCACCTCGGTAGCCGGTTGTTTAGCAGCAGATCTGGCGGACAGGTAGGCGGTGTTTTATGGAGTTTTCTATTGGCCTCCAAAGCATGGACATCACACACCAGATCAGGTCAGCTAGATCCCAGGTAATTTATCAACACCGGTAAGAGGTGAAGGACCGGAACATAATTCCTCATCCATCAAGCATTGTAACACAACCCTATTCTACTTGCTCCTTCTTCTATGGAAAGAGTTATGCTGTTAATTTCTCTCATTCGTCTTCACATAGAACAAAGTACAAACATTTTAATTAATTAGTTCGGGATTTTGTTGTTGGCTGGCGAATCACCTCGCCATTTGGCCAGCTCCTCTAACTTCCAGAAGCAGCTTTTCTTCCCATAAAACAGGATGTTTCTGCCGACTAGCCCACCGTGTAAACAGGAGTATATGTTTAATTGATGGGCACAAAATATGTCCCTTTTTGGACAGGAAAAATCTCCTACAGAAGATCGGTTTGTGATTGGATACACTTTGCGCTCTTTCTGAACTCAAATAGTTTACTGGTGGAATATAAAGTTTACGCGGAACTTTTCCGAAGTCGAGTTCCTCGCTTAACGTGTGACATGTCCTCGTCTGTTTATTGCCAGCATGTCTCCACTCACCTTCCATTAATTCTGTGTCGACAAAATGCTACTCTGTGGTCCGATAAACATGTTATCTCTGCACAATAAATCTTGCAAATTGTGAATGTTTGCGGTAACAGCAAAACATAAGTCGGGACGGAGAAACTTTCCACCACACTATTAAAAGTTAAGAATTAAAACATTGATCGCAATTATCTAATAATTGCTAAATTAATGAAATATTCCTACATGTGTCATGTCTAGATCACAGATCATATACGTATTACGTTTCAAGCTGTTAAGTTTTTTCCTAATGAACAACTTTGTGATTACGAAACACAGATTTAGCATGCACATGCATAGAAACATTGGTCTCTTGCAGACAGTGTTGCACTTCTATCCCGTGAACTTTTGGTCTCACGAATTACTCTTCAAGCATAAGCGTTGTCTAGAGTTTGCCCCCATAACTTTATCCCAATAATTGTACCTGTTAAGTGTAATGATTAACTAGCTTTGATTTTTACGGCTCATTAAAGTCAGCAGATGTGGAAATTCGGAACGGTAATTAAATCGATCAAAGTCCACGTCACATCGTCATCTGCAGTTTTATATCGATCCATTTCTGAATATACTGCAGACGTTTGATCCTAAACTCCAAGACGAATCTCTCGAATGCAACGTCGGTTAGTAAATTTTTTTAACAATTCCAAGAAAGATTTTCATTTACTTTGTTTTACGCTTGAACTTCATTTGATATTAGGTAAAGAATAAGCTTGAAATTGTAGTTTATAATCAAACGAGAAAGATGATTGTTGTCCTACAAAAGATATGTCAAACAACTGCTAAGAAAACTAATAAGATACAGTGCTATACGTGAAAATTGCAACACCAGGATGGAGAAATACGATTATAATGAATTTTCTTTAAGCAGGTAAGGAACATGAAATTACACAAACGATTAGAATTACATAATTGTACATAGACTTTGACAGTCTGAATTTAGTACTGCTTGAAGCCATCACGTGCTGCAATCAGAGGCTCTACACGTCGTGGCATCGAATTAAAGACAGCCTAGATACTCTGACACGTGATTTGCAGGCGCGTCAGCAAAGCATCGACAGACCAAAAATGAACGAGCTGCCAACCTATCATATCACAGACTATTTGATTGAATGTAAAAAAAAATGGAGGCAATAAAGGGCATCAATAAAGTTCATTTCAGGAAATACATTTATTATTACCGAGTAGTAGCCACATCGATTGGTGTTTGATTTAGGAAATTATTTTTAAAAAAAATCTTATTTCATTGCCAGAGTAAACGTCAAGGAATTTCTTAAGTCTTAAACAATTGAATGGAAGGTTTATTACTCGATTTTTTATTTTTTCTAGAAGTTCTTTCTTCATTTTTTAACTGGTACAGAAATTACTCCCTACATATGCTTTGAGAATATATGGGGACGTTTCAAATACTTCAATACTACCATTGCAGTATTATAAACGGGCTCGTAGTAACAAATATAGCTGCCAATGAATGTTCCATCAATGAGCTTGCAGTGAAGCTCTTCGAACGATTCTAAAGTGTTCCTGTGGGACATCCACAAACATAAAATCTTCCGAATTAGTGGCAGTTTCAAGGGATGGAAGAACCAAATGATGCGCTTTGATGTGTTTCAAACATTTATATCCAACATAAAAACAGAATAAGAGGAGGAGATGCAAGAACCGGGCTTATCTTCTGCTTTTTGCTACGCAGCTAACATTTCTATGATCGTTTATCTGTGAATTAACAGCCAAAACCTCAAATTTCGTGTTGATTAAGTCGTGGGCGCAGAAAGTATTTTATAAAAGAGTACTGAAATACCTGTTGTAGGTGCTCCTTTGTTGATGACAGTCTGGTGAGTTTTACTGAGAGTAAACAGTTCAGGTGGCTTGTTTCCACGATGTCATAGTTTGCTGCCCCCTGGCTTGTTATTGGACAGAATTTGACCGAAGTTTTGACAATAAGATGAACTTGAAGTGCGGCAGAGCACCAAGTTCTGACGAGACACAGACTGTTCCCCAACTTTGATACCCACACAACTTGCCCCAAATTAATGCCAGAGTGAAATGTTCCATGAATATACGATCTTGGCTGTGATGTCTTTATGGCCACGGTGGCACAGTGACTATGCCACTAGGGCACTTATCTCTTACTCCCTGGTTTATAAACGTTAAAATTTCTACCACGAGACCAGGTAGACAGAACCTCATTCCTAAAGGATTAAGATAAAGGACATGGCGTCCTTTGGCAATATACACCTGCATAGTCCATGAAGTAAACTGCATATAACTCTGACACCTGTAAAATTAAATGTTGTTTATTGAAGCACTATGCAAAGACTGAGGAGTAATACTATTAGGTTTAATTAACGTGTGACGTCATCTATCTGTTCTTTTCTATAACTGTCAGAAAATGTGTGTTTAAATTCGCCTGAAGCAGTTGGAATAAAAACATTACAGCCACCAACTTGCTGAATCGATGTTACTGGGGTAGGTAGGAACACAAGAGAAAAATAAATATGTAAAAGTGGAAATAAATTTTGAATGAATCGACAGGCCACAGAATACGGTGCCGTCAATACTGAGGACGAAAATGAGTAATTCGTTAATTAGAACCAAACTTCTAAATTGATTTGGGCATTCGTTAATGATCTGAATTTAGTAATTAAACAAACGATTATTCAAATCCGACTGATTCGACTGACCCAAATGAAAGGGCTGGTGTGGAAAGGAACAAATAATAGTGAAAAGTTTAGCATAATTAATCAGTAGCTACTGGACATGTGAAAGAAAGTTTCAATATACGCTATCTACCAAAAAGTAATTGCACACCTGTCCAAAATATTTGCTCGTTCGTCGTCGAACCATTAAAATTTCCTAAGGACCCTTCTTGCGGCTACAACAGTAGCCAGCCTGTCTGGCATGCTCTCTACAAGTGTTTCCATGTATTCTAGTGGTATTCGACGCCATTCCTCTTGCAACCATTCCATTCGTTGAGCCAAGGATGTTAACAGTTCCTCACAAGCACTCAACTGGGGATACAATTCGTCCAAAAGATGGTCTATAATGTTGATGATTGGGCTCTAGGTGGTCCAGTTCAATAAGCAAACGCTGTGTCGGCGAATCAATGCATAGTAACTCTTGAAACATGGCATTTGACATTGTCATCCTGGAGCCGTGTTACACGGCTCCATTTCATAAAAACGCTACAATGTTGAGAACATTTCATCATCCAGAATTTATTAATAGGCATTTGAGATCTTGTTACCATTGACAAAACACCAGCGATCGTACGGCGAAGGCCGTGAAACAGTGCCACAATTTCATTACACCACCACCGAATTTCTTAACAGGCACTATACACCGACAGAATTTGTTATCCGGGTGGACACCACTCTCATATACATCTATCAAACCTGATTAATGTAAACCTCGACTCATTACTCCACATAACCGATTACTACTGCTCCAGTATTTAGTTACGACGGCCCAATCATCACTCAAGTCGCCGAGCTTTATTGCTTGTCGGGATGTGGCACTTAGTTGCAGCTGCTCTTCCGTAATATCCATATCGGTGTGTCGTTGTATGCAATGTTCGAATGGCAACCGATACTCCTGTTGCTCCATAAATCTCCTGTCTGATGGTAGCCATGGGTGCTGCCCTATTATTGACAGTTTTATGTTTCAGGGTACTGCTATGTCTATAGATCATAATTGAAGCTCTCCCAGACGTGCAGCGTTGACATATTTCACATCATTATTCAACTTACACGGGACGAGTGCAACTGTTGATTTGGGTCTGTTAACCTTCACTGCAATCACCCGAATAGAAAACCCATTGAAATAGCCGCCCACAAAAGCGCCCTTATCGAAGTCCGATATCTCTGCAGTGCATCTCCTCGTCAACTGGTTTTACACTGTCCTGCAGCATGTGCTGCCCACACAGGTTGACTGACGTACTCAGTTACCTGTCTCCACAGGTATCCAATTACTTTTTGGTAGGTAGTGTAATTACAAGTAGTGTTAACACAAACAAAGTGGTAGTAATAATAAAGCAAAGCACAGCAGAATGTCAAAACAACGATAGATTAATCTAACTACTGAAAAATTTTATTTATTTATTTTTATTTAGCGCATGATGCTACATAACATTTATGATACTTAACAACAATCATACTGAAATTATTGAAACTGTTAAAAATGAAGTGTGAATAAATACTTGAAGTTCGCAAGATCCTAGCGCGTATAAAAAAAAAACTGAGGACTTATTTCAACTTTTTATTTTTTTTGTCATTATCATGTTTAAAAAATTTCTCTTTTTATTTTGATTATTCCTTTGTTGTAATTTATATTTCCAATGATATTATCGATTCTGCCCCAACACTTCAATATCCCACGTTTAACTGTTAACCGTAAACGGTTGCGCGAGCTCAGTGACGTCTTTCTGTTTTCTTTAAAAAGAGCATTGGCCGAAATATTGTTTTTTTTTGTGATTGGGGATTAATTATTTTTTTATTTTTTTGCAGCCCTCCTCCCTTCAACTTTTGTAAGTGGTGGGTATAATTTATCCTTCCTTCTCATATAATTATTCCAAGAAGAGCTTTTTAGTCACCTAGTGTGAGGGAAGCTATAGCTACGAAGGGATCTATCTGGTTTGCATTGCGTTGCTGTGATCATCGGTTGGGGTCTGATCCCTGGCATGGTAGTTTTATTTAAGTGTTGCGTTTTCCTGTGTTGTCTGTACTTAGTGTAAATGTTGTACAATAGAAATTCAATCAGAATAACAATTGAGCTGGCTGTGTTGCGTAGTAGGTGATTGCGGAAAGACTGGCTGATTAATGGAAACCGCCTAGCATCCGGCCGCTACGCCGGCGCCCAGTATTGAAATCGCGCCCGTTGTGCTTTCCCGAGAGCTATGTTGGCAGCACCGTAATACGCTCGGCAAAACTGCTGGGTAAAAACAACGTTGCTGGAGTCTGTGTTTGTGTAATGTCGTCGCATGAACGTGGAATCTGGTTTAGGTTGCAGAGCCATGGTTTCTGAAACAATGCCGTACTCATTATCCTGTTCGTCTGCTTCTTCTCTCTCTTGCCAGATTTTTTGTGCTAAGCACATATGACAGTGTTTTTGATGAAATAGTGGAAGACAATATCTTTAAACTCTTCATTTTTCTGAATAGGACCGTGTAAACCAAGATCAGGAAATCGATTGAAATTTTGATCTAATTTTTTAGCGTACTTAAAAGTCACGATAGTTGTTAGTGAGATTTCTGTCTATATAAATTCACTATGTAGAATGTGGCGTAAAACGTATTTTTTTTTTTTTTTGTAACAGTTTAACGTCCCTTTTTAACAACGTGGTCTTTAGAGACGGGAAAGGATGGGGGCAAGGAATGGGAAGGAATTCGGCCATGGCCTTTTGAAGGAAGCATCCCGGCATTCGCCTGGAGTGATTTGGGGAAACCATGGAAAACACGTAAAACGTCACATTATAACTAACACATGTGATTTATATCTTTGTATACAGTAGGTTTATTTCTGTTTTCTAGATATTCTCTCCATAAATATAATCAAATTCATCTCTTATATATGCATGTTGGTCTTATCACTTTTTTCTCCGCTGGGACATGAATGTAAGCTGTAAATTTTATATCAGTTTGCAAACAGAATTTGGCTACTTGGACAATTACTTCGTAATTAAAGCTGAAGCTACGAAGCAAGCGATTGACGGTCGGGCCTGTTATGTGGGAGATTATGGGTTTGTTACCTGGTCTAATATTACACACTATGGTTATACATGGTTTCCTGAAATGACGCTAGCACCAGGATGATTCTTTGAAAAAGCTATAGTTTAATTACTTACTGTTCCTTATCTCCTATCCTCTGCTGACTCTAATGACCTTTACGTTGACGATCCGTATTGTGCGAAGGAAATACATATTATGTAATTCGAGGAGCTTGTTGAATTGGATAACAACAATGTTTCAACAATGAAAGTTATTATAAAACTTATCTTTGATATAGTACCATAAAAATTGATGATTTAACGTTGAAATTTACTGCACTCTTTGAATCACATGGCGTATCTGGACATATGTAACACTAATTGTGAAAAATCAGATAAGATTCATGTCTATGAACTTGTTTCACCAATACCCCGACTCTGAACATCGTAGATCCATCATTGTGCCTCTGCATAATTATTCTCTTCTTTATTCCTAGCGTATGTCTGTAATATTGTTTTTCTGTTTGTTCATTTGATCAGATTTATCAGTCTCATATCCCAAAAGCTTAATCTGTCCATCTTTCCACTGGGTTTTCTTTTAATCCTTTACCATCAATATCTCTATTGGTTTAGTTCGTTCAATCTTCTCAAGATTTTCGTCTCTTCTGTCTTTCCATTGGTTCCCTTTCTATGCTTTTCTGAGCTCTCTCCTGTGTATGTTCATAACATGTCAATACCGCATGAGTCAGTGGCTGTATATTTCTGTTTGATTTCTGCCGAGCCATAGTTTCATTTTCTCGTTTACTATTTAATTGGACATACTTTTATTTATCTTGAGAAATGAATTTTGAAATCCTTCAATCTAAGTCGAACCTCCGCTCTCATGACTTAAGTATTCAAAGTAGCACATTTCTTGTATGTTTAATCCGATTTTCTCGTCATGTACTCGGTATGATTTGTTATTATAACTTGATCGTCTCCAAACAAGATTGTATGGTGTTAAGTATCATTTCTATTTGAGCCCAATGGTCTACGTTTATTTTCTAAAATAGAATGTCAAGTCTTAATACGGTTCATTCTTTCTTCGCAAGGTATTGCCCCAGGGTACACTGTGCTACTGTGCGTGTAACGTGGACAGCTGTTGGGCCACGAGCTGTCAACGCCCAGCAGAGCAAAACAGGCAGGCAGTTCGCTGTCACACATGGCTGCCCTGGACCAACTCTTTGTACTGCTTTGACGTTTCCCCACTATTATTACGCTTTGTGTTGACATCCGTCCAACTGAACACGATCTCTCTCAACCAAATGTCAGAAAATACAGCAGCTCTCAGCCGTGATAATATATTCCATTCACCCACAGACAATACTTCTGTTTACGGAATATATGAATATTTCCCCCTGAGTATCCTTTAATTCGTACCATTTAGCGTGTCCAAAACCAAACAATGTTGACGAAACAGTGAATTATGTCACAAATAGTAGCGAAACTTCTAAAATCCGCTGAGCTGTGGAAAAAAGTTTAATGTTGGGTCAAAGTTACCTTCTCCATCATTGAGAATAGGTTTTCTCAGATTATTGGAACAGTTTGGTAAAAATGGAAACATAATGGAGGGATATATGCTTCAGTGGCAATTTACCTACAATCATTCTTTTGAATCACATAATCATTACGTAAATTTCTTCTGCTGTTTGAGGTAATTAGCTCAGCAAATTCTCCTTAGTTTGGTTCAGTCGATGGCTCCCTTAGTGACCAATTCTATAATGTTTTAAATAAAGAGTCAGATTATTATGAAAGTAGTTTCATCTCTTACTACTTATTTCGAGGTCTCATTGTCAACGCATGCATTTTCAACACTTCATTCGCTTCTTGTCCCCCAACGCAATTACCTTACCATATTAGTTACTGTTTGTGTAATGTCAGAAAAAAACTTAGAAGTTACCCTTTGCACCCACTCCAACGCTTGTATCTTTTACCCTTCATAAGAGTCGAATGCTGTCCCGGTGTACTAAGGCAGGAGCCTAACGAAGCTTTTATCATCACAATCATGTCCCTGCTACAGCTCCCGGTCATCCTCTCCAACATAAATAGAACTATCAAACTATCTGCTCACACATCGCAATGCGTCCTACGCTATTGACGAAGTCATTAAATGACATGCGAAAATACTTTCTGTTCATATGTTCAACAAACAATTCTACAAAAATTTCGTAATCATCTGATCCATGCTACATATCTTCTGTTCGCAATTGCCTTCTGTTTAAATCGTATTACGTGGCATGCGTTGTACAGGATGTAGTTTTCGGGTGTTATAGTTATTAGTAATTTGTGCCAGATATATTATTTAATTGCAAGGAGAGTCTTATTCACTAACCACATGATTTTCAAATCTCTAAAAGATACCTTGACATTGCCTACAGGAGTAGCAGTTTTGTACTGACATTATGATTTTTTTTTATATGAATCAATTAATGACAAATACGTATATAAGATTATATTACAGATTTTTAAAAAATCTTAAGAAACTTTTTTTAGTGACCTATTTTAATAAACAATCAGAGTACCGAGCCCTCATCGCACGAAAGTAACTCACAATAGAGAAATTTTATTTCACTCTAATTAGAAAGAGCAATTTGTGGTAGCTGCTGTATTGTGAAATGCAGAGTAACTAATGAAACAACTTGTAAAGCGAGGATTCGATTATATCTGAAAATCGATTTTGGCATTTTCAGTGTATGACACCGCTAACGAAAAATAGTGCCCGGTTCAGAACATTTGATAGAAATGAAATTAGTTCCCGAATTATAAATGTAATTGAATGTAATACGACGTGAACCATTTAATTATTTTAACGTGTTTTCATTTGTTTATGTTCTAAAAATGAAACAACTGGTTTATTGTAACAAACCCTCTTGATTCTAATCTCTGGATGAATCTGTCGAATGCCAGCTATAGTCCATGATTTTGTCGACCCTTCTTTCGATTGCACAACTTTAACAGACGATACGCGTTGATATCAATCGGTTCACATGGATATAATTGCTATGCAGTCACAGTTAGTTTATTATTGGCTGAGAACCTTAGAGAAATCTTATTTCGATAACTGTTCCTTTTCCTCTGAGTTGAAAATACAGTATTTTCACTGTCGAATCACTATACATACGCGACATGATGTCTATAGTAGGCGTGAAGTAGTTCCGTTCCCTATGTAACGATCCATAATAGGTCTGATGTAAATCAGTCTTCTGTGTAACATCCTCTCTCACTCTGTAAAGTCACACCCATCTCGCACTATCGTTAGACTGATATGTTTAGTAATCGTGCATCAGCCATTGTACGCAAACAATCTCTACAGTTATTCCTATGCTACTCTATCTTGTTATTTATATGATACATTTTAATTCATCTCTTATTGTCTCGTTTCACATTAGTTCTAGCCTTGTGCATACCTTTAAAGATCTCCACTACTTGTACACAACTTTTATCTCTTCCCTTCATTACCCATGACTTCCTTCCAAAGCGAAGCATAGGAACTGCCATCACTTTATAAAATTTTATCTTTCTATCTCTACGCGTCCTAAAGTTTTTCATTTTATAGTCAATATCTTTGCTTAAAATGTATGTGACGTCACATACAAGGTAGTTATAATTGAAAACTTGTTAATCAAATCAGCCATTTACAACTACTTTTGACCTAACAAGGTCTCGATCACAGAAATTTATTTTTGTTTTATTCATGGCAATTTTTAGGTAGTAAGTTTGAAATTTATGCAGCGTTCTTTGTAATCCATTTTCAGACTGTTCTATTACCAGGTCGTCAGTGAAACTTCTTCCGCTGACGACCGAAATAAGTTTCATCTCTGAAATACAGATGAAAAGCGAAATAGAATAAAAACAAGGAGCAAAGTAAATAAGTAAGCAACCGTACAGGTTGATAATACGTTGCAACGGGCACTCTGGAAGGAGCAGTGAGAAGATGATGAAGTAAAGATGTGTCAGGCTTCATGGAAACTGTCGGCTGACGCTGTGGTAATTAAGTCCATTCAGTTGGGCGGGCGGCTTGCGGCCAACGAAGGCTAATATTTACCTTGCAGAGCCGCCGGCTGGATGACACACCGAAGCCTAATTGGAACGGAAAACTGGGACAGCTGACTAGACGCTACACTACAGGAAACCTCTGCGACCAACTCCCCACAGAGCTTTTCTTTCAGCGTTTTCTACCATCGTCAATTCTGCAAAATGTTTTGAGATCTTAAAGGCTACGGAAATGAAGCCAGTGGCCAAAGCCAGTCCATCCTTCATGGCTCGCTCACTCTGGGCCAGGTGTTTACCTTCACGTGATAATGAAAAGCTTAGAGACGTGCGTCATCTCGACGGTGAAAAAACCCAGTCTGGCCTGTCTCAGACTTGAGTTTTATTAAGATTAATTGCCACCCTGTCGAGCTTAATTAAAGAACTTCCGTGGCCGGTGAAGAGTTCTCGCTGGGCGCTCACAGGTGTGGAGACTCTACCGTGAGCTCCTGACAGCGAGACATTCACTGTAATAATACGGCGACACTGCATTTATTATTTCATGAGAACTGCAAGGATACTCAGGTTAGAACACATATCAAATGAAGAACTAGTCACTCATACTATAACATTCCGAAACTTAATGTATATAAGGTTGGTTTCTTTTTTGTTATAAAATTTTATTAACGCTTAATACGTATTATCTCGTTATGGTCTGGCGACACTATTTCAAGTTACAACGCATTCTACCTCTGCTGTGACTGGTCCAATGATTAATCTGACCACCGTTTCTTAACGCAATTATTTATATGAACAAAAACTGAAAGTTTTAAACAGTTATATCTACTAAGTAATAATGAGCGCGAAATATTACTCGTTCAGAGGGAATGAGAAACGCACCCAGTAGCCTCTATGTTTCATAAATTATAATTTTTCGATTCACCGACAACGGGTTAATTAGAGCCTGAAGACATATCGCAGCAATTTAATCCATGCGAATAATAACCTGGAACACAGCATGAAACGTTGATTTATCGTCGAGGACACTGATACCATCAATACTAATAAAGGGCTAAGCTTGGTCATTGTGTGCGTAATGCTGACGTCACGCTGTCGGCTTTCGTTGCCAAACTAAATCAGCCAGAGATGTTACTATTAAATCAATGTTATGTGCGTTACTCAATAATAATTTTATTTAGTTAAGGAAATGATTACCAGAATACTGAATGAAAAGTAGGAATTTTGTTTAAATGAACATATTAATTGTTGGTTACTTTTTATTTATATTCATTCACTGTAGATGTTTTCATTATATTCTCTGATTCCTTTTACTGTAAGATAAAAAATATGAGATCACTGGAATGTACGACGGAAACTTTCATTTTAGAGCAAAAATATTATCATTAGTTGTTCCAGCTGAGGGAAAAGCTTATTTAATTTATTTAAGATATAATTTAAGTTGCTTTCATGAGCACCATGCTATGGAATCACGATTTAAACTAATATTACGTGGCATAACGTAAGCCTACATTTTCTACCGGAAATATGGGCGCAGTTGTGGTAAGGTTAAAATGCAGCTTGGACAAGGATGACAAATGAAACTTTTTGCTGTAGCATAAGACATGAGAAATTGTATTCAGCATTATTTTATAACAATTCTATTCACGTAAAGAAATACAAAGAAATTACTTGCTCCTTTCAACGCGTTATTTTTGGTGGCCTTTGATGCTAGTAAAGGGAAACGAATATCACCAACAAGTGCAGTTATCGTGTCTTTGAAATCATATTATACTATATTAAGTGCAAAGCAATCAGATTAATCGTGTACACAACCAGCATGATAACTTGTCATAGCTTAACAGAAATAAAATGAGAGGCATAGGAAACTGATATCGTGCAGCGAAATACTTTCGAGTCAGCTCGCTGTGTGAAGTAAAACAGTTGGCAACCCACTTCCCTCCACTTACGAACTACATGTTGCAGCGGCAGGGTGGCTACGGAGCCAGTAACTGCCGACCGTAGCAGAAAATGTGAAGTCCAATATTACAAAAATACGAGAACAGAACAATATGGTGAATAAACACTTCAAACATTTACCCTTTCTGATCTGGTGACAACGATAATATTTTATTAAATACTTTTCTAATAATTTATACATTAGTTATAATAAGAGAGGCAGACGAGGTACTTCAGATAAGATTTTAGCCATACATGTTTTTCTGAGGAACCAAGCTTGATGAGGGAGTGTTAAGGCTCTGACCTCGCACTTGGGAGGATACCGGTTCGAATCCTCGTTCGGCTCTCCATATTTCGGTTTTCCACGATTTCTCGAAATCACTCCAGACATATGGAGGCATATGTCGGGATAGTTCGTTCCTAAGGCCAAGGCCAAATTCCTCCCCATTCCTTGCCCCCAGTCCTTTCGCACCTATAATGACCTCGACGTTGATTATGCACAAAGATATAGTAAACAAAGGGAAATACAATTGGCGCAAAAGTGTAGAAATCTTTCGTTTGCTGATTCATGGAACCCGTAATTGAGTGGGAAACCCATGGCAAGCTATGAAGTAAGAAAGCCAATTTATCCTGGCAAAGCTACCATAGTTAATGAAACCAGGATAAGCACCTCGAAGATAACAATCTGTTTCTTTGGTTGGACCACGGTTTAAAAGGGTATATTCCAAACGTCAGCAATTTACTTCTATCTGAGCGTCTTAACTTTTTGGTTATTGGCTGGTAACAAAATGGCTTGACCACAAGTCCCCATTCTCATTACTTCACAGTTTTTCCAGAGTTCTCAGTTTCAATCTAAATTTTGTCGCAACAGTTCCCATTCAGTTCAGTCGCTCGGCATTTTTTCAGTTTTTACATAAAGTGGTGCAGTGTGCTCAAAGTATTAGCCTGTAGCGGGAATGGCTTAAAAAGAAACTTCACTCTCAAAATCTGTACTATTATAAATCTATAAGCGAGCTGAGAGTTTGAAATAGCATCACGGAAAAAATACAGCAGGAATTTGGTTGGTGTTTTCAAATTTTGAGAGTTTATAGACCAGATTAAAATCTACAAAAATAACTTACGACTTATATGTACCAAGGCACGGAGCAAGGAATTATAACCATAAATGGTGGTCTATATAGAGCATTTTGGATACTGTTTCCCAATGCCCACATCAAGACAACACAGCTGGTTAGGTTGATTTGCATCCTGGACCGGAATGAAAAATCAAGCGCTTTATTATAGAATAGGGCACGAGTAATGTAGATACATTGATTACTTAGAATTGATTGATTTTTTGGCGGCAAAGTGCTGGCGATTAGGTTGGAATGGAGCATGGACCAGAATGAAAACTGCTGTTAGCTATCGTTGTTTCGAAGTACATACATACATTGCTATCGAAGTCATAAAAACTTAGGCTCTGTAAAACATTCGTTATAACGGAATAGGAATATATTCATATGGTACTGCAAACAAGTTTCCAGTGATTTTACATTCTTTACTGCGGATGCTATGGTTGGCATCAAAAATGTTTTAGAAATTATCGCCAGCACTATCGCGTACAGTAAATTTTGAATGGCACTATGTCTAAGGCATGTTTCTTTTTGCAGTTTCTCTTGAAAGGTTTGTTCTCAGAAAAGTGTGTAACAAATTTCTTACCGAAGGGACAGTTACTTCTCGATGGCCCTTTTGGATCCTTATCGGTAATTATTCGCGTAGCTTTAATCTCTTATATTTCATATAATATATTGCGTTAAAATTTAAGTGATAAAAATAATTATAATTTCGGATATATGCATGAAAAGCAAATGTGAGGTTATAATTAAAAGATGGGAATGTTTTTCGATGAAATTTAATTTTTGCCTGTCCACGTTAATATCTCTTAGAATAATGAAAAGGGTGAACCAACAAACTAGCTGTTGACGCGTGAAGCACCGGAGAAAATACTAGTTCTTTAATAAAAAAAAAATCATAACGTACAAGTTAATGTTTGTGGAAGCTTCTTAGAAAAATATAATGCTTTTTCAACGTTTCTGCGAATTCAGGCAATGTTTTCATGTCAGAATTCGTATTCTCTATCAGAGACAGACTGTATTAAATTCCCCGTAACTATCAGAAACGTCCGTTTTGAAGCTTGTATTTCAGTCTTAAAATTAACCGCTTAGTTTGATGAAAGAGGTTGAATCAAGAGTCAGGCAGTACTTAATGCACTAATATCTGAACAGCTAGAAATGGATTAATAATTTTCGTCATGTTGGAACTTCCTAAAGTTCTCACATACATTTGAGATTTGATACATGCCGAAAATATTTAGTCTAATTTTAAACCATACGGTGTCGTAGTATCCAAGAAAATGTACGAAACATTCTTGACGTTATGCTTCGTTACCTAGGAAATGCTCACCACTCATTGTTGATAGGGTATAAAAGGAGGCGAACTCGCGCTCTAAGCTACCTATCATTCGGGAGGACGAGGGTCAAACCTCGTTCGCCCATCTTGGCTGAGGTTTTCCGTGGTTTCCCTCAGCCACTCTAGGCGAATGCCGGGATGGTACCCTGCAAGGCCACGGCCGACCTTCCATCCCCTTCCCTCCCCGTAGAGCACGGACGCGATGCGGATAGGACGGCGCAACAGGCAGCAGCAGGTGAGTTGTACAGGTAAGCATGGTCACAGATATTACAGGGGATTGAGGGGGCTTTGAAGGAACGGACGGCGGAAGCGGCGCAGTGATACGACGGCGACAGCGACAGTGGTATCAGAAGTGCCATCGGCGTCAACAGCGCCAACAGAAGAGGGTCCCGTGACTGGATACACAATGTATACCACTCCTATGCCGACCAGCCTGAATGTGATTTTTGGGCGGCTTTTCCACATTCTCCGAAGGCAATGCCGGGCTGATACTCCGGTTCCGCTTCATAAATGTTAAAAAAAAACTAGTAAAACTGTAATTTAAAAATATATCGACAAATGATATTAAAGATATCTGTGTGTTTTATTTACTGTAGTTATAGTGACATATGTGCAACATGATTTAGTGGTTATCAGAGAGACCTAATACCACCGAAGCAATCAATGTACGATGGTGCTATGATAAGTTAAAAAATTATATCATCAGTCTTGAAAAGAATATTTGTATAAGACTTCTTGTAAATGTATTGTTAGTACTGAGGTGTCTCGTCCTTCTACTGTACAAGAAGGAAAACTTTTCAGACCACTTTATTGCTTTCCCCTTTAAATCAGAGACGCAAGATGACCTTACACACACCCTGATCAAAGTACTTCGATTATGATGGAGTAGAATTGCATACAAATTCGAAGTACGTAGAATAAAGACAAATATGTAACTAACGTGATATCTCTTCTCTATATTTCTAATAATCTGCCCAGTGAGCATAAATTACGCTGTATTAGTGAGATAAGAGACTGTGGAGCTTGTGATCTATGTACGGACAATTATTTCTCATGTTACTGCATTTATTAAATGCTTACGGATTATTACACACTTTATATTAGCTTTACCTGTATGTATGTATGAATGCAACGGAATCTATCAATTCAATTTTCACCCGCTTCCAGATGTCCGAGTTGTTTGATACAAATTGAGAACCGGTGGCAATGTAATAATCTCACAGCAACGTCCTGCTATACCGTTACTTTAAAGGTAACAACAACAAAAAAAGGTTAAATGTGATGGAATTTTGTAATTGAATTTTAATCCAATTCCAGATGTCCTAACTGTTGGATATTTTGCACATGTATTGAAAACTGATGACAACACAATAATTTCACAGCTATGTCCTGATATTCTCATTATTTTTGCAGTAACAATAGAAAAGTGTTTGAATGTGCTGGAATGTTTCAAATGAATTTTAAGCAACTTCCAGATTTCAGAATTTACTGATATTTACGATTTTTTTCACACAAATCTTAAATTCTTTATCGCTAGCTGTTCGTAAAGGTAGAGTCGTTATGAATAAACAGAGAGCACTCCAACATTTTGTTTTACATTAATTTTTTAACCAGTGACTTTATTCTGATTATGAGCTTATTCAAAACATTTATGCTGAATTGTGGGACATCCTAGTGATGTTCCACAGAATTTTTGTATTTAAAAATTATTTTTACCTTTTAGTTCACAAAAAACACGTATATTATTTTTTTAAACCATAATTTCTTTAAACACCAACAATTGTGTTCAAAGCACTGTACCTCGCTGGCCCGGATACGCAAGTTTGAAGGCAGGCTGTTCGAGCCATAGGTAAATGGAATCGCGATGCCATCCAGTCGATAATAATACGTGATCAGATGCAATCTGCCCAGCGTTAAGAAGGTAAAGAAATGGTAAATTGTCCACGACCACTTTGAATGTGTTTCATCACTGACGTATTTTGTCATATTGCAGACGTGCAGCCTATCTTAGCAGACTGCTAAGAAAAAACGATAGACAGGTTCTCTAGTTCACCATGACGAACTCATGGGCACTGCTAGTACTCGATAAGATGTTACTTGCACGATATGTAAATGTCTCTGTGATCAACTTTTATTAGTGAGAAGCAAACACAAAGTATAAAACACATAATTTTATGAAAAATAAATAAATCGGCAAATGGTTGAATAATTGTTAAACAGTCTTTATACATTGGTACTTGACAAAATTAGTAACGCTTAAATTTGTTTTGTTTATTGTCTGATCTGGTATCAATTATTTATGTCCCCATCGTATGCGGTCCAAAAGGTAGTCGTTTGCGTTTGTATCCTGACGTCATAATCCTGTTGTGTTAATAATGTCCACATGGTATGCCACGATCAAGATCGAACGGAAGGATAACCAGCACTTGATAGGCTTAGATATAATCTTATTCGCACTCTGGCAAAGCTCAAAACGATAGCATTGGCAATTTCATATCATTTTACTAGCTGCGACTACTGAACTTGTTGAGGATACGCTAACATTTGGGACGTGCACGCAAGAGAACCTTAGTTTGATATCTACTCTGGATATCAGCATTACCGATGTTTTGTTGAAATACCTAGAATGAATTCCATTTTTATTTTTCACATGCCCAATGAGCTGTTACCAACGACTGTATGCATATAATTTTTTTTTCCTCCACAAATGATCACTTGCACACTGGCCACCACAGGTAACCAGTGAGTATCATGAGAGGGGGGAGGGAAGACTGAGGTTCTGTCCGAAGACTAACCGGACCTATTAGGTCGGTGTTCCTAATCTATTGGAGTAAAATTTTGTGTTACAATCTGTCTACGAAACATGTAATTTTGTGTGATGTGTACGATAAGTGCATTATTTGTTTGTGAAATGTATTCGTCTTGTTATTTGCGGGAAACACCTTAAGTACCGCAGTCAGGACGGCTGGTACGCGGGAGCCTGGACTCGTGCCCGTTCCCGTTGTACTTCCCTGAACCAGTGTGCGGCGCCTCAGTTCACTATGCCACACTGGCGGGTGAATAGTTCCTGTTCTTATAATGGGCCGTCCATTAATTACGTCGGCTCAGAATAAAGATGGGGCTGGCAAAATCTCTCAAAAGGGGAGGAGGGTCAATAAAAATATCACGTCAATTTTTTATTTCTGATTTCCATCCTTCAAAGAACAACAGAGCTAAATTTACGAGGTCAATCTCATGGTAGGTGTGGGGTGGGGGGAGGAGGGGGGAGAGTCCCGCCAGTCTCACGTATTTAATGAACGCCCCCAAACAACATTCAGTATTCAAAGCACGTACTATGTCCTGTTTCCGAGACGTACATAACTCCGGAGTTTTCCCAATGCTTCCAGCACTGCGCTCAGTCTTGTCTATCTTTAAACGACGACGATGACTGTGTCTTAAGGGTAATCTGTTATTGCTGAGAGATGAAACATTAAAATGGGTGAAACAATTGTTTGCATTTTAATGCACAGAATTGTGAAAGATACATAAACGATCATAGGATTGAACTCCCAATCTGAATGACGAATTACTTTCAATACTGTAGTATGCCCCCTCTCCTATCCACTCAGTCAACTATTCACCATGGAGGACACATAACTACACTAAATATGTTTTTTTTTTCTTTTAAAACTTTTAATGGTATAATTCCAACGATTCCATATTACTTCCAAATAGTCGGACATTTTAGTTAAATGGGTGAAAGTTTTCTGGTAGTAATCAATTATTTACTACTGTTTAAGTAGTTGCGTGTATTCATCTCGAACGCGTCCAGAAGCACACAATTAAACAGGGTGTTATTAGTGAAGTGCTTATTCCCCCCAACCTTTCCCCGCGAAATAGCTGCCTTTCTAACACCTTTCTTTGTCTACATTTGCTTTGCAGTTGTGAGACATTTGAACTGTTATCTACTTCTGTTTTTCAGTTGCCAACACAAGATATCGTTTCTCTGGTGCTGTACTAATTTCGTGATTCTCAGCGGTTTCTTCTGAATAATTGTAGGAATAATTGTAAATAGCTGCTGCAAATGTTTCTCACTGCCATTGCCTCTTGGTTCATAAGTCTTCCTTAGATGAAGAATAGCAGATGTTATCATATATTACTAACCTATTTCTTCATTATGGTGGTAATATGTTGTTTGTAATTAGTCATTCAGGATAAGTCTAACTGATTTGAGTTTGCACGGAGCGAGGAGTTTTCGTAATTTGCATTTGCTTATAAAGGAAAACAGATGATTGTGAGATTTATATAATCTACAGTTTGAGCACCATATACTAACAATAAATTCTCGATATACGCATACACGAAAGAGAAAAATGACGATTCCTGCGTCTGTTTGGAGTCTTGGTTTAGAGGTCTTCCCATTTTCTTTCGACGTTACTGCGGAAGTGTCGATATATCCTCGAAATTCAGTTGCTCCATTTACGACACCCAACACATTCAATAGAAACACAAAACTCGTAATAGGGTCGGAGAGAGACTTTCAGCAGAAGTGATATACATAAAATTTCGTGCCTTCAGGAGAAGTATTAACACACTGTGTGACCCTATAAAAGATGGATTCATGTACAAAACTTGCAGCTCATGTCTACTAACATAGTCCTATTCCGTGCTATAGTGAATCAATATAGAAATACGTAATTCAGGTTCAAGCAATTTGAATGCCTTCAGTAATATCTTTGGTGTGTTCCATTTGGCCCAGATTAGGCTATCTTAAATGCTGCAAACCCTGCTCTGCCACTTTAATACGAAATGTCAAAAAGCCCTTGTTTACGGCTTTATTATCGAATTGATTGGTTGAGAAGTAATGGTAATGTGATTCTCGTCAACAATTACCGCTGCAAAACGAGCTCATAACGTCATTGTGCCTTGTTAACAGGCGCCATTTCCACCTAATTGCCGCTAACTAGTTTATAAAATTGTTGCAGCAGAGCCGTTTATGCTGCCGGCGGCGTGTTTGTTATTGTTTGCATCGCCGGACTAATATTGTTCCGGGACACTCGCTGAACCACTCGACACCATTGTTCCGTTTAAACAGCCATCAGATTCCTTGCCATCCAATGAACTTATGTGTTTTATTGCTGCTTTTGTTTTAAGTTCCGATGTTGCGACTCACAGTTGAGCGGGAATCTACTTTTTACCTCGTAATCTTAGCACTCAAGTATTACAGTGATGAATACTGTCCACGTCGGTTTTTTTTACTCCTCGTCAACGTCGCTCCTCTCACCCACAACGCTCGGTGATTATATATGAAGACTCTATATAACTGAACTGATCTAATTACAATTTAACACATATTTAATAACGCAGACATCAATTTGTTGATGTATGCCCAATCTAAGGAAATAAAAAAGGGCCCAGTTTAACATCGGTGGACTTAAATAAGGCTTGAGTTTCCCACACCAGATTTAATATTTGTTCATTAAAGTTAGCAAATTTTTGTGTTTAACAAAATCACAAATTGGAAGTTACTTCAAACGAGGAACCAACAACAAACCTTTTTTTTTATTAGATTGGTGCTAATGTTATATTAGTCGTAATCTCCGTAGTGCGTATTGATGGGGTAACAGTACTAAATTATACGTTCCATTAAGCTGGTACCACAATAGTACTAAAGTCTATAAAAAATGTCAGACTTAGCTTAATCTGGAAGTAAAATTAATACTCCAAAAAATAACGAAGATCCGAACGTCAGGAACAACTACTTTTTCAAGTTAAGGGCCTCAACAAATAATTTTGGTGATACTTCTATCTGATGTTTCATGTTAATAAAGTATAAACTATGCATTAAATCGTTCCAAAACAATTTCTCAGGAGTAAATGTTGTCGAATTAACTTGATTGATTTTTGTTTCGGTATATAATAAATAAAAGTAAACAATCCATATGATTTGCTCCTAAACATCGATACAAAATAACACTTATCAAGGCCTGTGACTTTCTCGGCCAATTCGTCTGTGAAGCAGCATAAACCAACACACATGGTCAGCGCACCTTAAAGACTAAACAATATCATACGTTCAACTGTTTTCTTTTATGCACCAATTAATACTAAGTTGCAATTACAAGCTAACCTAATAATCGTAATACTAAATTACGTCTAGAAAACAATGAACACCATATTATCGGTTTGTACGAATTTTGTCCTTTTCGTTACGGCACTTTATCAAGTCCATTCTTATAGTATAAAGTTCACGATAATGTGTTACAGAAATGAGGCATCATGATAAATCAATAAACAGAAAGCGCGTTTTATTCCCGTTGCTGCAATATAGAATTCGGTTTTTTATGCTTTACTGATATCACTCCAGGCGAATATCAGGATGATTCGGGCCTTTGCCGAACTTCTTCCCGTTCCTTGATCCCAATTTTCTCCCGTCGAGTCTTACAAGGAGAAGTCTTCGGTGTGAAAATCGCGATCAGAGATCGAACAGGTTTCATAAACAGTGCGCCAACTCAGGTTTCTCTTCCTAAAACAGTTCTGCATGCTGGGCCTCTGTTTATCGAAAATCGGAGGGCCAAAACTTATTTGTGAGTGTTTTATACCTGCAAGGAAAGCCATTTTGTATCAGCGTCTAGCCATGTCCGTTAAAGCGCTGTATTGCTATGCGTGCAGTGATGGGTTCGATTTCACTACACGCAAATTTGTTTTCTCATTGCTATTCGCTTTTGTAGAATTATAGATTTATTTTGAAACAAATTTACCACATTATTTATTTTCATTTGAGGAATACGCAAAAGTTCCAAATATTAAAAGCTGACGAAAGAATTGTATAAAACATTTTTGGAGTTGATCATTACAGAATTTGCCGGGAATGAAGAATTTTTGTTGTTGGTCGATTCGTGGAGAGGCCTCGTTGATACGACGGTTTATGATCTAGTCTTCTCAAATGAAAACGGAAATGTTGCTTAGTAAACGGGATACCACCAAAATACACGCATATATGTCAGTCATGTGATGTGTATTTCAATCGTCAGGTAAAATTACCAGTAAAAGGGCTTCAAATTACGCCCGAACTATTGCAAGATAATCGTGAAATATTTTGTAGTGAAGATACCTCAATTATTCACCACATTTTGCTAGTGCCTTTATTTTATGACATGGTAAAATATGTCTGGCATATTTAAAAATTAACGAAGGAAATTCTGGAGTTTACAGATGGAAAAGAAATATGGTTTCCTATTTAAATAATAAAAATTTTACGTAGCTGTGGGAGGATATGTTTTATCAGATATTACTAGTGTGCATGTAATTTGTGTTTCAAATGTTTGTATGATTTAATGCAAACATTTGCATATTTCTCGAAAGAAAATAAATAATTTGATGAATTTGTTTCAAAACAAATTTGTTATGCTAGAAAAACGAATAGCAATGAGAAAAAAATACAAATAATTGGCCGATAGTGGAGACCACCCGGACAGCCACACACACTGAACGCGCACAACTAAACTGATGCTGATAATAAATCATCTTCCCTACAGGTATAGATCGTTTACACACAATTTTTAACTCCCGAGGCTCACGAGGCAAATCTGCTTTAGAGTGAGAAATCTGAGGTGGCGTACTATTTGACCGTTCTCTAACACACCGAAGACGTCTCCTTGCTAGAGAATGAACTGAACAAGTTGGGTTCATTAACCTTTCTCTACACAGTTCATAGAAAAAGTTTTCCCAATTTCATGTAATAACACGTATTACAGTAAACTCCAACTATCCGAATCAGTTGGGACCAGACCCCATTCGGATAATCAAAAATTCACACAAGTGGATTTTCCCTCCGAAAAATGGTCTATTTTAATTAATTACTGAATGTATGTTGAAAATGGGAGAAAAAACTATTTTTACAGAAAAACAGCTTTTAATTAATTAAATGAAAAGGCAACACTTTTACATGTTAAGCGTAGTTACAAGTGCTGTACATTCGTAGGTCTACTGTATGTACGTACCGTATTGTAAATAAGTCATTGCTTGCTGTACATATCGGTCAATATTACATCTTTGACTGTATTCATCCTTTTTCGGGCAGCAAAGTCGCGCATGTGCTTGACAGTGAGAAGTTACATGTTGTGTGTAGGCAGAATCATTATTTTTTGAATCGCAGTACGTTTATGTCTTAATTAAAAAAACGATTTGGATTTTCAGATAGTCGGGGTTCAGATAAATCGAGTTCTACTGTACCAAGAAGAAAGTTCATGGTGCAGAATTTGGTATTCACTTGTATGGCACATGTGATTATTATGTCGAGACACATATTGATGCTTTGTAAAATGAAAATAATGGTTTAATTATTTATAGCACATCCAACAACGCTATGGAATACATATTGAGAAAATATATATTATCATATATGATTTTTTTTTTTTTTTTTTTTTTTGCTTTTGGCTTTATGCCTTGTTGAAGTCGGGCTCATCAGAGGCGGGAAAGAACTGTGGGCAAGTAACGGGATGGAATTAGGCCATTGCCTTTCGCAGTAACCATCCCAGCATTAGCCTGGTTACGGTAACTACAGCAGTTCCACTTCCTAGGTACACAGTGGAACCTATGATACACGTAAAACGTTTATAATAAATCAGGTCGAGAAAACTACAGGTGACGAAATGAGAGGATATACAGCGAATAGTTTAAATACTGAATTTCAGTTTTAATGAAAAAATAATTTGAATTGTGAAAAGAAGTTAAACTAATATATTCTGCAAAGAATTTTGTTTATCGCCAATACGTAGGTGAAGTAAAAAATGTAAGCCAAAATGATTCGATTCAATAGGGGTGTAAACTAATTCTGCTATCTAAAGAGTTACGATTGCTGTTATTTTACTTCAGGTGTGTTTAAGAGAAATCCCACTTTTTTGCTTATGACTTTACGCGCTGTCGACATCGAGGTCTTTATTGACGGGAAAAGGCAGGAGCAGGGAACAGGATGTAATTTGGCCATGGCTTTTTGAAGGAATCATTACGGCATTTCGGGAAACCATGAGAAAAAGAAATCTGGATGGCCTTGCAAGGGTTTCGAACCAGCGTTCTCTTGAATGCAATGCCAGAGCGTTACCACTCACCCCCGACTATCAATAAAATTTCTGTCGTAAGAATAGAGAAGCTGAAGTTAATAAGAGCCGTTTCAAGTCTGTTAACAAATTTCAGAAATATTATAATAGGAAAAAGTATTTATGTCTCTTAAAGGTTCTCCGTTTTATAAGATAATTTAATTTTACTGAGAACGTGAAACAGTTTTAGCTTGGAATGACAAATTGGTGACCGTTAGTTTTCGTATTTAATTATTTATTTTATTTTTGCTTTCTTTAAATTTTAGTTTCTGTTTTTCTTTACAGCGTGTTCGTCACATTTACTTACTTTCTGTAACTAAAAGAATTTACAACAGAAAAATATCCTCTTAACAAGAAATGTTTTCACCGCTTAGAGTGATTTAATAAGTGAATAAATTTCCTTTCAACTTATTTCCGTCTTCGACCCTGGTTAAATTCCATAAGTAACTTTCTTCTTGGTTCCTCTTTATTTCCATTTTTAAATACTTATGCTCTATAGTTCGTAATTACCGTTCAGATAAAATACTTTGATAAATTCGTATTCAGTAGTGAATACATTTACTACAAATCCGCAGTCTGACACTTTAATATTGCTCTTTTACAGACACTTTTATCTTTTCTTCCAAATATTCCAAAACTAAAAAAATCAGGCGCCAAGCATACTACTACTACCATAACACGAGTGTGTGTGTACTCCCAAATTGCTTCACTCTCCAAGATATTATTTCTCTGATTCTGAAAAATGCAATTGTTAAGCGCGTCTTACATATTAGGCAAGGTGCAGACTGCATCGTGAATGCTGCATCAGAGTTGGCGTCGTATCGCTCTCTGCTGGTCGCGCGTCCTCCGGACGCGACGTCCCTGATGAAGAGCGACACGCGCGGTTCCGGTGCTCTGCCTTGTCACATCCATTTTGCGACACTTGGCTGTCAGTGTGACGCGGAGCCTCTTTTTAGGTGACAGGGCAGTGCGCGCAGTTGAATTGGATTGGTTGCAATCTATTTGGTGGTCTGGCTGTGAAGCTGAAGCCGGCGGCACCGCAAGCAATTTGGCAGCAGCCGGACCAGAGTCCTGGGAGAGTTCGTCCTGCCCAGCGCCGCGTGACAGTCGGAGTTAACCACGCCCCGACAAATGCAGCTGGAAAATTATATTTCAAGAGAGGTGATTGTTCGATACTGTCGATAACAGATTTTATATAGGTGCCCAGCTATCACAAGTGAACGAAATATGTTTGGGACTTAGGAGTCATTTATTAACTATTTAGAATTCTGCTGGACTATAAAATAGATTCGAAAGTATTGTGGTAGTATCTTTGACATATATATTCTGAGCATGGTGGGTGAGTGGTTAACGCTCTGGCCCCACATTTGGGAGGATGGAAGTTCGAATCCCCGTCCGGGCATCCAGATTTGGGTTTCCCATGGTTTCCCCAAATCACTCAAGGCAAATACCGGAATGCTTCCTTCAAAAGGCCATGGTAAAATTGCTCCCCGTTCCTTGTCCCCAGTCCCATCCCGCCTCTAATGACCACGACGTCGATACGTAATATATATATATAAAGGGTGATTCCTTAATGATGTTACAAACTTTTAGAGAAGAATAAATGTATCGATGTGAAGTAAGTAGAGCTGTAAAAGTAACGATGTATTCGTTACGGAGTAACGGATTCGTCGCCTGACTCGAAGTGCCGAATCGTTACTCACAAATTCATTTCGTTCCTCGCATTTGTCGTATAGATGGCAGTTTGATTCGATAAACGAACGAACACGACGTATAATGCATCATACGGGAGCTGGAACGGTTCGCCCAGCGATTGATTGAGCAGATGTTTGTTTTGAAATCAGTTGATTTAAGTGTGTTGCGCTTGTGATATTAGGTATTATTCTGAAGTATGTAATATTCAGTGCACTAAATCATATGTACGAACAATTTACCTAAATTTACTTTTCTCAATGAACAATCTACTTGGCCTTTACCAAGTACTAACGAAGTCATTCATGCGATGCTTCATGCTTGTGCACAATTGTATCACAGGTAATGTGACATAGCAATCAATTAATTTTAAGAATAAGAAAAGAAAATCAATTAATCAGAATCGGGGATGGGTAGGGATTTTACCACAGGTGCGTGTGCTCTATCGCAATTAAAAACCATATTTTGAATGTGAACGAAAGATTGAAGTTTGAACGTATACATACGCGCGTATTTGTGGGAATTTTGATTTAAATTCGTTAAACAAAAATGTTTGTTTACAAACACACTGTGCGAGCAATATTTTAATGTAATTAATATAATTTACTGTTAAGTTTTGATATTTGTAACGAGGTAACTAAATTTGACAACATACAGACTAATTTTATAGTTTTTATTTTCTTTAACATTTAAATTTACAACACATAATTTGTAAACAGTAAATTTTTTGGATAATTTGAGATAGTTACTGTTTTTTCATTGATCTTTCATTGGTGAGGTTTATTGATTTCAAACATTTATGAAATTTGTATATTTTAAGATTTGATACCTTCTATTTTATTTTATAGGGTAGTTTACAATAGTTTGTGATATACATCTCTGCTCATGTTTTTTTCTGATCATATTTAAATAAATGCAGTGGAGCGCACGGTCCGGTGGCAATTTCCCTACACACTCATCTTCCCTCCTTTCCTGAATCCACCTACATTTGCCCTCTACAAATTTTAACTTTTAATTCTTTCAACGTTTTTGGTAAATTATTCATAATTTCTCTTGGTACCTTATTCCAATCCCTGACACCCTTACTAAAAAGAGAATCTTCCTCCACCCTTGTGCCTAAAATCGAGTGCCAGCTTGTGAACATGGTCATCTTTTCCCTTCCAAGCATTACTTTTAGTTCTTACACAAATATCGTTCCATGCCTCATCATCAATATGCGCCCTGTACACTCCAATGACACTCTTCACCCTCCTCCTGTCTTCCAATGAAGCCCATTCCGTCTCTTTTATAATATCTGTTACTGACTGCGTTCTGCGATAATTTCCAGAAACAAATCTATCGGCCCTTTTTTGCAGTTCCAGAATTCCATAAACAAAGAACAAGGTACAATGATTTTATTCCTTTTACCTGGTGTTAGTTAATGTATTATTACCGCAGGATCCATGTGATCATTCATCAATGCGGTTCTGGCTTTGATGTTGAATGTTTGTTGTAACCGCGACGCAACAACAATTACGAATCTTATCGCATGTTTGTACTGTAACTTTTTTATTAATTCATAAGTTTTGAATACTGATATTTTTAAAATGAAACAACTAAAGCGGGAGTCAGTAGCACTCTGCCTGCAGGCCCGATTTGATTATATGTCTACATTTATTTTAACAAATCTATCACAAAAAGATGAAGAATTATCAAAAATAAATGAAAATAGTAAATGAAGACTGGTGAAACCTCCTTCTATTTAAAAACGAAATACTTTGATGAGATTATAATACTATATTTGTTAAATACATGTCCCATTATCATAAATAACTTAACTTAGTCCACAACCCGAAGGTTGGTTGGATCCTTCCGAAGGAGACATACTAAACCATTGTGTCAGAGGTAGGACGGCCAGTTCCTTTCCTCTGGGACCTACAATTTAACGTGGAATCCGAACCACGGAGTGTCCTGGCAAAGCTCATATGATTAAACACAACTCTCAAAATTCATTCGCCTGTCGGGATTTGAACCCGGGACCGGAGCAGCGACCATTTTGAAAGCAAGTGCTATAACCACTTAGCTACCAGACCACTCTCTATTATCATATCAGGCTTCTATGCAGGGTTTTGAGTAGACTACTTTAAAAAATAACCGTCATTAGATTTGTCACAGTCAGGTCTTTTTTTTTTGTACACAAACAGGTGTTTGTTTTGAAATTAGATTATTATTTCGTATATAATATTTATTAAAGTAAATCAAGCGTACATTCAGAGGTTTTCGTAAGATTCGTGTGCTAATTACTTGACTTTTTATCCAAACAAACAACTTTCCTAAACTTATTTTTCCCAGTACGAACGAACTCGTCCAATATGCGGCCCCACTCGATGCGAATGCGATGCTTCATGGAAGTGTTGTATTATATCAAATGTAATGAGTAACGAAACGATACGCTAGTAACGAAGTTATCCCGTACGCGAAGCGACTCGATGTGATGCTTCATGCTAGTGTTCGATTGTACCAAAAGTAACGAGTAACGATTCGAAAGTAACAGGTACTGATTGGTTAGTAACGAATACATACGGGTAGAGAATTTCTCGTTACTTTTACAGCTCTAGAGGTAAGGTACTCTGAACCGCAAACGAGCGAGTCAATAGTTATAAGCGAAAATCTACTCAGTACAGCCCCAGCCTCGCGCAGCCCTCAAACTAAGGGCCTCCAACTTCCGAATCCCGATCATGGTGTACAGAATTCCCACTGAATACTCCCCAATACCCTCAGATAATATCCCCTGTTGATGGACTAGTAACGGTGCACATAACTTGATGTCAGAAAGACAGAAAATCTTAAGCCTACGGTACAGTAATAATTAATTCCATTTACCTGCACAAGTTTCATAAGCTACTACATTTACAACAGTTGTTTAAAATGGTATCCCCCAGCGTCAATACAGGAATTGCATAATTGAAAAAAATTCTGTCGTTTCCGTTCTAACATCCCTGGAGACATTGGAACAGTGTCGCATGCAGCGAGAGTTCTTGCTAGGAGTTCCTCTTCAGCCTCCACAGGCGTCTCTCAAGGCCCGACCTACAAGAATAAATTAAATGGAGTAAGATCTGGTGAAGGTGCTGGCCACGGAGCACAACCTCCTCTGCTTATCCACTTTTCAAGGAGTGTCTGATTCAGGGGTTCATGAACCCCCAGTACAAAGTGAGGTGGGGCTCCATCATATTGAACCACATCCGTTGACGAATGACAAGTGGTATATGTTCCCTGAACCTGGGTACATATATTCCACTGTCAGAGGTATCAATATTATTTTCGGTTATTACTTTTGACTCTGTCCTTTTCTGAATTACATGAAATTGATATATTTACCCTTATCCATCATTCCTGAAAGTTTGTAACACCATCACGGAATTCCCCTGTGTATAGCACCGTCTTCAAGGCCCGAATCGTTGTACAGTCAACATTTCTTGGCTCTTACTATCGCATTATTATTATTATGATTCGTTCTGGCCTCGCATTCGGGAGGATGGCGGTTCGAATCCCCGTCCGGGCATCCAGATTTGGGTTTTCCATGGTTTCCCAAATCACTCCAGGCAAATGCCGGGATGCTTCATTCAAAAGGCCCTTGCCAAATTCCTTCCCATTACTTGCCCCTCATCCTTTCCCGTCTCTAAAGACCTCGCTGTTAGAGATACGTTAAGTAGATAAAAAAATTATTATAATTATTATTAGGTGGCGATTAGGAACTATCCCAGCGTATGCCTATGTATTTCGGTAAACCACCTAAACAGGCCAGCCGATACTCGAGACTCGGGATTCGATTATGTCCGCGTTGTACTTCACCAGTGCAGCGAAGGTGGGTTCGTTTCTGCCTGACGCTGTGAAACCATAAGATACGCCGAAGCAGTCAATACACAGGGAGAAGCATATTGAAAGCTTTGTCGGCCGTTTCCTCTGAGATTTCATTGCGAAATTAATTATCGGTAAAGGAATTTTGTTGGTATCCCCATAAGCTCTTTACAGGGCTGTTTAAACAAGAGCTCTTACAGCTTTATTTGAAATCAGTATCAGAAACTGAAATATGGTCATGTTTAGAAAGGAAACGCAACGTCTACTACCATTAAAGTCATGGCACGCATGGAGTGCTAAGTTTCTCCTGATACAAGAAGTTTTTATTTTGCTTCGCTCTAGTTATCGTCACTTTATGTTGTAAATCGAAACTAGTAGTTTCTATCTTCCCTGCCCACAGAGCCCAAGTTTGGATGAAAGTCAGGGTAATAAGTGTTTTAAAACAAATATAGTGCTGCGTAATACTCTCAAATAAACAATATCTGACATTAAATAATAATTAACATTCTTTGGGAATAAGAAAATGTTGAGTGAACTCCGATAGGAACTTATAAATTTCAACGCATTTTGTCTTGAGTTTGTACCGTACTTATTCCATCATCCCGGTTCTTCGTTTTTGTAAATAACCGATGATAATGTTTTAAAGCTGTTACATTCTCATTTCTATAAAAAAATTGAATGCTAATTCATTCATTCGGATTGAAAAACTATAAAGACTGCTTAACGTTTGAACAAATGCGTTTGGTAATTTATCCTGTTTTATTATGAAACGAAATTAATTATGATGTTGTACTGCAACAGTTTTGACCAGCGAAAACATTTGAACGTTTCGCCCTTTTCATTAACTGTTCTCATCAATTAATATGAAACAGGTATTAATTACTGTGTTTTGTGTCTAATAATAACGCAATTTGCTGTATTTTAGCGCAGCTCAGAGGCAGTTAGAGAATTCAGAAACCGTACAAATACGGAATTTATGTTGGACCTTCTTTTAAGTGCATAAATTAATTATTAATCTGTACATTCTTGTAAAAAAAAAAAAATAGTAATTCGAGAAAGAAGCTTATTTTCAGGAATTAATGGGGTAAGTATAAAGGGTTTATATTATATAAAATTTTAACTGTTAATTAACGATTTTATAAACGGTCAAAGAATCTACTGGGAGTTGTAAGCATTGGATTAAGATTGAATGAACTAGGATTTGGAAATACAAGTAGAACAATCGGTGGTCACAATAATGCATATAATTATGTTGCTTCAAGACATTTGATAGACCATTATGGACGAGAAACTGTTTAGATAGTAGTTTCTCAAAAAGAAAAATCCTAATGAAGTGCTGCTCGCAAGAAGACATTATTTCTCAGTTTCCTTCGGACCAAAGCGAAGTGTGATATCTGCGATCAAAACTAAATGTTATGTAGGGTACACAAGAATAGTTGCCGAGTAGTGTGCACATCCCAGTATGGACCCGGCAGGGAGAATAGACATTTCTGGCAACCATCCAAACTGTGTAATAATTATGGTTATATCATTGGCTGCTGACACTATGTGATTGGTTTCTTATGGAATATTATCTATGGAAATTCTCCTAATTCCTATGACATATTAAAATTCACTTAATGGTCCCAGATTTTTTTCTTGGACAGCGCCAGTTGTTTTAGTCACAAATACTACTGTAAAACATTTGAATTATTGAAATAACAGTTCAGTAGCACAATTTGAGTTTACAACACGTGATTTCAATAGTCCAGCTAGTCACTAACCTCTGTATGTGCTTTTTAATTGAAATAGCTGAAGAATTGCAGGTACTTGCAACGATTGCTTCATAAAAAAAGATTTGTGCCTCAGTAAAATAACACAATTACTAGCCAAAGGCCACAAATTAACACTGGCTTAGTTAATGGCTCATTTCGTTAATGCTTCACCAATTAAAAGTTATTTTCCCTTCACAATAAGTTATTAGTAGCTTCAGCTGAACTTGATTATTTGTTCAATTATGAGTACTGCAGTTATTTCCAAGGAATTTAGGTACTATTTACAGTTGGCAATTGTCCTGTTGGTTAGCTTTGCCAACATGGAATACTTCTCACTCGCGTTGTAAATATTCAGTACATTTTGTTTGCAGCTTACTCTCTTCATAAAGCGCCTAATACTGTTTCGGGTCACGGAACTACAAATTCAATGAGTACGTACAAATCATTTCTGTTTCTTAATTTGATTATTCAGCCACACGATGGATACTTGATCACACTTGTTTACGAGTAAGTCATATTTACTGACTGTTCAGCGAATATCGTTTGACTCTACAGAACTGGAGAACAATATAACGAAAGAAATATAGACAAGTTATATTAGTTAAATGCACTGAATAATGTGAATACCTGACAGAAGCCGGTGTGGGGAAGCACTAGTTAGATGTGCAAGTAAACAAGATAACAGAAACAGCAATAGGAATGTCACTGAACTCCAGCATTTGAAAATTTAACGAGAATTTCAGAAAGATCTTTTATGATAGTCCAACACATAATTTTTCTTATGCTGAATTCGACTGCACCATCAAAAAGCATTCACTTACCAAGTATCGTAGATATATTAACTTATCATGGTACCCATCAAAAGCAATATCCCGCAGAGTAACGTCTTCCGCAGCAAGATAGCGATTTGTAGAATGAAATGGAACTGTTCGTTTATTGTATCCTGGTGAAAGTTTTGGTAATTCCTTTAATACTATAATAGGGAGTTAACATATCTGTGGCTCTTAACCTCTGCTTTTTGTTTTAACTCTAATTGTAACCCCTCAAGGTTATATGAATGATTGGCATTTTCTCGCTAGCAAAGAAATAACGTTTACAATATTTTGTATATCTGTAACATTGACCATAGATTAAATACCGCAATTTCGTTATGCTTATTGTAATGTTAATGTTTGCTATCGTGGTTTTATCAACACTTTAACGCACTGTATTACAGAAAACTGAAGAAATATATAACTAAAGTTACGAAGTCAGAGAATAATATTAACTCAGTCAAAACAGTGCGATGTTTATTTGTGTTGCAGCGTGATATTTTGTAAATTAGTGTTCATCTGAAATGCAGTGTGATCTGTGGCACGTATGTATGTGTTGTCTGTACGAGTGAATTAACAATCTTTGCTACGCCGTAAGACAAAGCACAGATTTTAAGCTAGACCATAACCTTCACATACTGTGAAAAATCCATTCAAATTTGTTCTGCAGTATTTGCGTGATGCCTCGAGAAAAGTTTTAGCTGCTTTAATTTCACAACTTACCCTGGCAAGTTGATTAAGCTGCGAATTACCCTCGGCGTGTTGTGGGTGGTTGGTCTTCTTTCCACCTCTAACACTGCAAGCCGAACAGCTCTTGTTTCTAATTATCAACTTTCAATTAATATCGTGCTTGCAAAAATGATCACGATGTTCAGGATTTCTTAAACTAGCTTCGAGAAATCAAACACAGTTCTATTAACACTGACATTCAATTTAATAGTCTTAAATCGCA